>CAUYRH010068860.1:0-11748 GCA_963574655.1 Perodicticus potto
AGCGGGCACCTGTAGTCCCAGCTACTTGGGAGGCGGAGGCAGAAGAATCACTTGAGCCCAGGAATTGGAGGTTGCCATGAGCTATGATGCCACAGCACTCTACCCAGGGTGACAGCTTCAGGCTCTGTCTCAAAAAAAAAAGGAAATACTGGAATATATTCTTCTTAGCAAAGTATCTAAAGAATGGAAGAAAAAGTATCCAATGTACTCAGCCCTACTATGAAACCAATTCATAAACACCCACACTTCCATATGAAAGCTATAACCCAACTACAACCTAAGATAAAGGGGAAAGAAGAGAGGGAGGATGGGTGGAGGGACAGTGATTGGTGGGATCACACCTATGGTGCATTTTACAAGGGTACATGTTAAATCTACTAAGTGTAAAATATAAATGTCTTAACACAATAACTAAGAAAATGAGCTGAAGGCTATGTTAACCAGTTTGATGAAAGTATTTCAAATTGTATATAAAACCAGGACATTGTACCCCATAATTGCATTAAAGTACACAGCTATGATTTCATAAAAATAAAATAAAATATAAAAATTAAAAAAGGAAATAGGCCCAGCACAGTGGCTCACCCCTGTAATTCTAGCACTCTGGGAGGCTGAGGCAGGCAGACTGTCTGAGTTCACAGGTTGAAGACCAGCCTGAGCAAGAGTGAGACCCACGTCTCTAAACAGCCAGGCATAGGCAGTGCCTGTGGCTCAAGGAGTAGGGCGTCAGCCCGATATACTGGGGGTGGCAGGTTCAAGTCCAGCCCCCGGCCAAAACAAAAAAAAAAAACAAAAAAAAAATTGTGGCAGACACCATGGCAGTTATTTGTAGTCTCAGCTACAGGGGAAGCTGAAGCAAAGGATCACCTGAACCCAAGAGTTTGAGGTTGCAGTGAGCTATGACACCATGGCACTCTACTAAGGGCTTCAAAGTGAGACAGTCTCAAAAAATAAAATAAAATAAAACAAAAATAGTAAATAGTTGTGGACTCCTAATATTAAAGGTTACAGGATTAATTCTCAAATACTGAAATATTTAAGCATAGACTCTTAGCCTGAAAAGCAATAATACATAGATTTCAGTTTTGACAATTAACAGTGAACAAATAATCTACTTACTGAATTTGGTATTAATTGTTTCATGAAAAGCTAGCCAATGGAAACTATATATAAAGCAGAATCAACTGTTTGATTTTACATAAAGTCTAAAAATTACTGCAGGGAGATTTTGCACAACTATAATAACGGGAGGAGTACTGGTGCGCTCTCACCCAATGTACACCATGTAAGGGTGTACAGCACACCCACTGGGGGAAAGGTTCAACTACAACCTGGACTTTGACAAACACAAATAATATAAACTAATTGTTTGTATCCTCATATTTACCTGATATAATAAAAAATAAATACAATAAACAACTGTTATAACCAGTATTCTACCTTTCAATATAGCTCACCCCACATAATACATATTTTTAAATTGAAAATGTGTCAGGGAGCTGATATTTAGAGAAAAATGACATGCATGCTTTTTCTTTTGTTTCACTTTCTTTTTGTGCAAGTCATTATTGTAAGTACAAGTGACTCTATAAGTTGAAGGGCAGTTAAATGGAAGTTTAAGTGAAGAGAATAAAGAGCCGAATACGAGGATCTCAATTGTACACTGACGTGTAAGTTCTGTGAATTTAAAATATTCATGAAAACACCAATTCTCCTCCTTTCACCATCCCTCCTCATAAAGATGGGACACAATATTCAGAACAAAAGATGTGGAAACCCAGAACATTAGTAAAGAAAACTTTACTTTCAAAACCAAAGCACTTCATTACTGCTCCAGACAGAGTTAAAAACCCAGTGATAGGTGCTGTCACATTCAACATTAAATGCATATTAAGCAGGTTTATAGAAATGATAAAAAAAACTTTTGTTTTTATAGAGAACAAATATTTTATTCTTCATTTCCAACATCAAATGATCTACATTGGTACATGATTTTGGGGAGATACTGTATGCCTGCTCATATATGAACTATTTTAAGTCGGCATTATTACATAATTGTCTTTTCCCTGGTAAAATTACATCTGTCACTTGTTTATAATTGCTTGAGAGTGTATAAAATAAATTTAGACCACCAACAGGAATCCTGCTAACAAGTCAACCCCAGTATGCAATCAGCATATGCTCACTAGTACTCTGAGAAAGGTAAATGCTACTTTTAAAGGTATATAATATGTTTTTAAATAAGCAAGTTCTGAAATCTGCTTATAATTGACTATATCAAAATGTTTCATAATATTTAACACAATGCCTTGAATTGTACTGAATCTTTCAAATGTTTACCTACCAAAAGACATGAATAAATACAGTTGTGAAATTTTTTAACATAGCCATCAATTATAAATGATACCTGAAGAATTTTACCTCTTTATCTTTTCGAGCCAACAGGCTATATTGTACTGGAGGAATTAAATTTTCAACTGCTTTTCCCACATCACTGCGGAATGAATCACTAGCTGGAAGGCAACTGAAAACGGGAAAAATACAACACCTAATTAAAATACTGACATTATACATTTTATTGTTCCTTGTGACAAGGTTTTTTGACAATGACCAAAAAAGGTGTTTTTTGTGCTAAAGATTATGTTAAACATATTTAGTAATAACGTTATAAAAACATCCTCCTTCAAATAAAAATCCAACTAACTTTCACACTTAAAAGTTAAATTGGACATACAAATTTAATTTAACAAGTTTGGAAGTTTTTATCTAAATTAAATATTTACACTACATATATTTTCATAATTTCATCCCAAAACCTGAATTTTTTGTTTTTGATCAAAGTCCTAATGGATTATTTATTGCATACCTGGCAGGTAGCTTGTAAATATAACTTTGTCCATTTTCAGTCCAAATGATTACTTTATCTGCTGATACAAAGTCCCCTCCAGTCCACGTCTGTCCATTTTCACTAGGACCTGAACACAACAAGGAATAGTCTCCAGCATCAAATACCTACAAGGAATAAGAATGCACAATTCACTCCATGTTGTTGTAATTTAAGTGAGATAGAGTCACATTTCAAATTCTAAAAAAAAAGTTTGTGGAAATTATATATATATATATATTTTTTTTTTTGTCTCACTTTGTCACTCTCAGTAGAGTGCTGTGACATCATAGTTCACAGCAACCTCAAACTCTTGTGCTTAAGCGATTCTCTTGCCTGAGCTTCCTAAGTAGCCGGGACTACAGGCACCTGCCACAATGTCCAACTATTTTTAGAGACGCTATGGCTCAGGCTGGTGCCTAACCTGTGACCTCAGGCAATCCACCCACCTCGGCCTCCCAGAGTGCTAGGATTACAGCCGGGAGCCACCATGCCCCAAATTTGGCTTTTAAAGTTTGCTGCTTCTAATGAGGACAGTTTGTCAGTGAGCCTTGGGGCATGGTCACCTCAAATAAGGAAAACACAACTTGGCCCCAGCTATGTGCAACCTCTCTATAAACAGACTGTGACAAGTGGGGCTGGAGTCCTCCTCCACACAGGGACAGCAATGCTTAGACTTCCCTATCCAGAAGGAAGAAGTATTCTATCAAAGAATGGCAAATAAGTGATGGAGAATCAAGCTCTGGAATTCAGGCTTTTCTGTCCTGTTCTATTTCTATGTCCAGGAACAACATTTCTGACAATAAACTCTGACATCAAAGTAACTACCCATTAATAAGGGAATTACCTTCCTTTACTTCATTTCATCAATGTTCTAAAATATAATAGAAGTTAACAGACTCACTTTTACTATTTGATACTTCTTATATGCAAAAGTCAAGTCGCTGTAATTTTTTTTTTGAGAGGCAGAGTTTTACTCTGTCTCCTAGGCTGGAGTGCAGTAGTGCAATCATAGCACAATGCAACTTCGAACTAGGCTCAAATGAACCTCCTGAGGAGCTAGTACTACCAGTAAGCACTACTACATTTGGCTAATTTTGTTAAAATTAATTTCTGGCATCCCAAAGTACTGAGATTACAGATATGAACCGCAATGCCTGGCCTAGTCTCTATAATTCCACCAGCAACAAAAGCTAAAGCACATCAAAGTTTACAAAGCTCCTTTATGATCATTATCTATGTGACCTTTTGACTCACTTACAGGAGATAGACAGGTATTACTACTCTATTCAGTGGACAGGAAACAGACACAAATAAAGACTTTATCAACTGCTCAAGGTCACGTGTCCAGTAAGTGATAAAGCTAGGACTAAAAACCCAGTCTTACATTAATAATTCCTAGCAGAACTGTTCTTTCTACTACTTTCAATATTTGATAAAAGTCCATCTTATACTCCCCAGCAAATCTCCCCAGGAGGAATGAGTAATTTCTCATTCCTTGATGGCTCAGTTTTTATTTTATTTTTCTTTAAAGAAAACAATGAAGTTGCTTGTGCAGAGCCTTGAAGTGAGAACAAATCCTAGCTGAATTCAACATGATTTGTTATAATATTTAAGAGTATATAACATTAGCACTACAGTAATAGCCACTCAAAGTTCAAGAAAGAATGGAGACCAGCATTCCAGTCCTATTATCTATTAAAAAGAAAGCTACAGAAGTTAAAACAATACAATATGCAATATTAATTCATGAATGCATAGATCATTGGTTCTCAACCTGTGGGCTGCGACCCACAGGAACTGTATTAAAGGGTTGCGTCATTAGGAGCCACTGGGATAGACGAAATCAAGAAGTTCAAAAATAGATTCCAATAATGTAAGAATATAGTATACTATCAAGGCACAACAAATGAATTATTCAACAAATGGTATCAGGAACGGGGGGGTCCGCTTGAATGAAAATAAATTCTAGATTAAAGATTCAAACTATAAAGATAAAACAATACAAAAGAGAAAAAGTAAAAAAATGTTTTTTAAATTTCAGTTTATGTTTCAGCTTAGTATTTTAAGCTCTTTTAAAACACATCACAATTGTTTTGAAAACCATAAATTAAACAAGATAATTTGACTATATGAAAATTGAAAACTTCTTTACAACAATAAATACCTAAAAAAGTCATTCTGGTGGGTTATAGCTCTATCTCGGCAGAGTTTTTTTGTTTTTTGTTTTTGAGACAGAGCCTCAAGCTGTCACCCTGGGTAGAGTGCTGTGGCATCACAGCTCACAGCAACCTCCAATTCCTGGGCTCACGCGAGTCTCTTGCCTCCGCCTCCCAAGTAGCTGGGACTACAGGCGCCCGCCACAACGCCCGGCCATTTTTTGGTTGCAGCCGTCATTGCTGCTTGGCGGGCCCAGGCTGGATTCGAACCCGCCAGCTCAGGTGTACGTGGCTGGCACCTTAGCCGCTTGAGCCACAGGCACCGAGCCTATCTCGGCAGTTTTAATGATGATTATGGAGCTAAGCACCTTACTGGCCATCTGGCTTTCTTCTTTTATGAAATATTTTTGTCCATTTTCCTAACAGGTTGTATTTGTCTTCTTGATTTGTAGGGTTTTTAATAAATACTAAACAGTACTTCATCATCACATGTGTGTACTGTAACTATCTTCCCTTGCTATGCGGGTGGCCTTTTCATTCTTGTATATGCTTTTAAAGAACAAAAAATAAAAAGCTACTCACATAACTACAAAATGGTCATACAAGGCACACAAGAAACTGGTATGAGATGCCCCCTCTGGGAGAAGAAAGGAAAGTACCAAGGGAGGAAGGAGTGCAGAAGACAAGGTTTTCACTGTATCTTCTTGCACTTTTATTACTATTTGCATATATTTTAAATTTTAAGACCAAGGATGGAGCCCCTGTAGCCTGTTCTAACAAAGTAGCTGCTAGCTTTTCCTCTCCAATCTTATTCTAAAATAGTAACAGTGACAAGGATAAGGTTAAGATGCTTCCTCCCTAGCCAGTCCTTCCACTATTTGGCCCTGCTGTTGTCCCAAAGGACTCTGTGCTCTGTGAGGTGACAAAGCAGTTGCTGTAGTCAGAGTCCTGCAGGTGTAACTCAGCAACTCCACCACCACTTGTCCCACCTTTGTCGTTACCCATCTCCTCTGCCTCAGTTACCTCCTCTGTAAAATGAGGACAGTAACAATTCCTACTGACCCTGAATCCTGGTATTCACACCCTTGTGTAAGTCTCCAGCCTCTCAAGTACAGGCTGGATTTGGTGACTGTTTCTAAAGAACAAAATGTGGCAGACTTGACAAGATCTCAATTCCACGGTCACGTGGGTCTTGGGTACACCTTCACTCGCTTGCTTACTCGAAGGAAGAACAGCCCCTGTGTTGTGAGCTACCCCATGGAGAGAGCATGTGACTAGGAATGAATGTATCCTGCCAACAGTCAGTGAGATCTGAGGCCTGCCAAAGAGCCACAGGAGGGAGGCTGGAGGCAGAGCCTGCTAGAGGTGAGCCTGGGGACAAGACTGCAGTTTCAGAAAACACCTCGAATGCAAGAAATCCTGTGCCTGAGCTACTCAGCTAAGCCATGCCCAGATTCCTGACCCATAAAAACAGGTGATAATACATGTTTGTTGTTTTTAATTGCTAAATTTGGGAGTAATTTGTTATGTAGGATTAAATAAGTAATATACCTATCCTCAAAGAGTTGTGTGGATTAAAAGAAATAATACACAGGCTTGGCGCCTGTGGCTCAATGGGCTAAGGCGCCAGCCACGTACACCTGAGCTGGCGGGTTCGAATCCAGCCCAGGGCCCGCCAAACAACAATAATGGCTGCAACCAAAAAATGGCCGGGCGATGTGGCGGGCACCTGTCCCAGCTACTTGGGAGGCAGAGGCAGGAGACTCGCTTGAGCCCAGGAATTGGAGGTTGCTATGAGCTGTGATGCCACGGCACTCTATCCAGGGTGACAGCTTGAGGCTCTGTCTCAAAAAAAAGAAAAAAGAAATAATACACAGAAAGCTTTGAAAAAAGTGCTAGACAGAGAACAAGTGATCGAAACATACTATTTCCCTGTTAAGGAAATGTTAAATGTCTGGCAATGTGGAAGCAATATACTTCTTCTGTTATTACCTCTGAAGTGACAAAGGAAGACCTCCCCAACTGCTATTTACGTTAGACTGATAAAATGATGGCTAAAACAGTAGCAAAAATTAGAAATTAAGATCAATAAAATACAGTCACAAACTGAAACACCCCACAAACCAAAGCAAAAAAAGACAGCTACACACAGCCAAGTCCCAACCACTCCAAAGAAGACATCAAAATCAGATGTCAATTCTAAATGTCTAAAATAGTCTTGCACCAAGCACTTCCTAGGGATTATCTCTGGAAGTCTCATAAACCGATTATCTTAAAGGATAAAAAACACAGCTTCTTATTTATGTCATTATCTTACCCTCCAATATTTGGAACACACCACCAAAAGTGACCTTTGTGTGAATCCACAAAAAGAGATGCTTTGGCAATTCTGGCAATAAATTGGTTTGGATTCTTCCTCAAATATTGGCTCAGTATCCTGAAAAGAGAAAGATTTATATAATTTTAGGAATAGCTTTGTTATCAATTGAAATCATCATACAATGATAAAGACAAAGAAATGAAAGAAAGGCCTCATTTGATGTTTTCATCATTTTGGCCCCCCAGGTTAAGAGCCAAGGTAGTGAAAGCAGCAAAAATGCCCCCTACAAACAGCTGGGCACATGTCCAGCTGGGAACAGCTTCTCCAGGTTTAAATCATCAGTCTGGCAAGGACATACGATAAAAGTGTGTGTTGATCCTAATTTTTGAAGCTACGTATGCTTTTGTTTTAAATTAAAAAAAAAAAAACAAAACCTAACCAATTTGTCTAGCTTTTCCCAGATTCAATGTCTAAAAATTCCCACCTGAAGAGGGTAGCATCAACACTGTCAGAAACTTGATTTTTCTCACTCACAAAAAATATAATAACAAGGAATTCAAGCCCCCAAAAAGAGATAGAGAAATAAAAATGACTTTGTATATTTTTTTCTGGTGCTTTGCATTATGTGTTTTTTTTACTTTAAGTTAAACAGAAGCCGCAGGGGAAAATGCCGCCCCTTTTATGTTTCTCCTCTTCATATCCTGTGTAATACATTTCTCTATTTTATATCTGTGACAGATGTTGCCATCAAATTTGAAAAAAATAATTCACTCACGCCGCTGGCAAACTAGAAGATCTTCTATACTGTGTCCAAGAAAACTACTGAAAAAGAACAGCGTTTTCCTTCCCCCTTAAGAAAAAAAGGGAGGGGCACACCCTTACTAAAATCTCAGCCTTTACTGCGTAAGAATAAAAACAGAGAAATGGCTCCCAGGCTCCCGTCTCACCTGAGTGCCGCTTACTTCAGAGGTCACGATCCACACCTTTAAGATGCCTGTCGCTGACAGTGCCACCACAGTGTCCTCTAGACCAAGAAGAGAAAAGCAACCCAGGTCACAAACACAACGCCTTCTTTCTAAATGTTAAGATGGTGCGCTTGAATAAAATTCACTAATTGCTTTGTTTTACAGGTTGCACAAAATCATAATTCTGTATTCATAAAACAGAAGACAGATTTTGAATCACAGGTTAATAAAAATTGCCAGGAATTTAAAACTCAAAAACGTATTTCTAGGTTCGGCGCCTGTGGCTCAACGGGCTAAGGCACCAACCACGTACACCTGAGCTGACCAGTTCGAATCCAGCCCGGGCCCACCAAACAACAATGACGGCAACCAAAAAATGGCCAGGCGTCATGGCAGGCGCCTGTAGTCCCAGCTACTTGGGAGGCGGAGGCAGGAGACTCGCTTGGGCCCAGGAATTGGACTGTGATGTCCCGGCACTCTGTCCAGCATGACAGCTTGAGGCTCTGTCTCAAAAAAAAAAAAAAACAAAAAATTTATTTCTAGTTAACTGAATTTTTTTTATTTCTAATCAACAGGTTTTTAGTAATTTCAAATGTTTTTCATTACTATGACAATAAAAACCTTTTTTTCTTCAAAATTCACTAATTTCAATTATTCACCATGGAAGACTACAGTAGCTTTACTTCTTCAAGGCACTCATTTCCCCCCCTCCCTAGTACCTTACCTGCCTTCCAAGCAGTTATTGTACTTTACATCCTCCATACATTGGGATCAAGTAGAAGACATAATAAAAACCTAAATTCCTAAGTTTGGGATAAGGGACCAGTCACAGTACCGTGGTACTACATGTGCACTTTGAGAGAATGAACTTTAAAATGCAGGCTCCAGAGTGGGGGAGGTGTCTATTAAAACAAAATCATGGCTCGGCATCTGTGGCTCAGTGGTTATGGCACCAGCCACGTACACCAAGGTTGGCAGATTCGAACCCAGCCTGGGGCAGCTAAACAACAATAACGACTGCAACAAAAAATAGCCAGGCATTGTGGTGGGTGCCTGTAGTCCCAGCTACTTGGGAGGCTGAGGCAAGAGAAATGCCTAAGCCCAAGAGTTTGAGGTTGTTGTGAGCTGCGATGCCATGGGACTATACAAGGGTGACATAGTGACAGTCTGTCTCAAAACAAACAAACAAAAAAATCACATATTTTTCACTAAGCAATGAACTGTGAATAACTTAAGTAACCTATCCAACAGTCAATTTGCTTATTTGGAAGCAAATATAAATGAACAACAGTACCTACCACAGTGGGTTGTTATAAAAATTAAGACATTCCAACAGGTATAACACTCAGCATGTGCTAAAGGTTAGTTATTACTGTTATTAAAAGAATTGTTGATTACCTTTAAGTAAATACTTTATCATCTTGCATAGTTGCCTAGGTAATGCAAGGCACTGGAATGCATTCATTACCACATTTCTATGATTCCCGTAAAAAGAAGTTGTAATGACATGTGAATATATCTAAAATTCTCAAACATCCAGACTAGAAAATGGGAAGTGCAGATTAAAATGACATATTTGCATTATTATAAGTTAATAACATCTAGAATTATAAGGATGATACAATGTTTTCTGTTAGTTACATTTTATTCTGTTCAGACCACAGTTTATACATATACGGAGTGAATGTAAAATTTCAACATAGGTAAACTGCTTACTTACAAATAAAGATCTTTTTCAAAAGAAGCATTGATTATAACTAATATGAGAGATCAACATGTACAAGGAGTTTCCCACTGCCTGGAAAATTAAACTGAAGCTCACTTTCACTGTTATAATCAGGAATAGAGCACAATACGCATTTTAAAAAACCTCTCTGAGATGGTTCTAATTAAAGAAACCTGCTTGATATTATTTTATCAAACATCTCCCAAACATATTTGACTAGAGAGTCGTCCTTTTTCACTAACACCTATTAACAAAGCCCAGAACCAATACTCTGAAGAACAGCAGGTGGGAAACGCCAAGTCCGCCCACCCTCTTCCCTTCAGCTCTGTACCACTCTTGGCTAGGCTATTAAAATCATCTCTTAACTAGTTTGCTCTCATCTAAACCATTCTCAACAATGCCACCAAAGTGATGCTTAAAAATCTAAGTCCCTTCCAGCATTCTTACCAGATACTGCCCATCACCTATGTTGGGAGCCAGCAAGCTACAGCTCATGGGTCCACTCAGTCCACCGGCTGTTTGTAAAGGCAGTCTTATCAGAACACAGCCAGGCTCACTCATTTACACATTGTCTATGGTGCTTTCGTGCTATGCTACAATAGCAGAGTTGACTGTATGGCCTGCAGAGTCTAAAATACCTCCTATCTGGCTCTTTACAGTGCAAATCTGCCAACCCCTGATACACAAGGTGACTTCCCTGACACACAAGGCCAATCCTTACCTGTTCCCTGCAACTTTGCCAGTTCGTATCTTACCACTTTCTTCATACTTCTTGCCCCCCAAAAAGACAATTTATGGTTTCTCACACATACCTATGCTATTTTTAATGCTTTTGTACCTTTGTGTAGACTATTTCCTCTGCCAGAAATATCCTGATCCCCATGTCTGCCAGACAAACTCTTCCTCATCTTCCAAATCTTAGGTCAGCAGCCTTCCCACTGTCCTCATGCCCCTTGTCTCAGTCCCATTTCTCCACCTTGCATGCTTTACACCCTAAACTGTCATTTGCTTATATATCATTCTCCCTCACTAAAATGTGAGTCCCATGAGCGTTTCAATCTCTTGTACCTGGAAGACAGTAGGCCCTCAGTAAATAGTTGCTAAATGGCTACTGAATAAAAAGCTATGAGCTGACTTTCAACCTTAAGAGGTTACAAAGGAAAGCTCCCATAAAGCTGAAGCAACTGACTAATGGGAAAGAGTTAACACAGTGTTAAAGCAACATCTCTGCGGTCCTTCTGGCCAGTAGTCAGCCCCTCATGTACTCTGTGATCTTAGGCAAAGACTCGTGGCCCTAAACCTCATCAGTCTCCTCATCCATATGGCAGGTAACAACAGCACTACAGGGTATTGTGAGAACTGATCACACGTAACGCTTAGCGTGAGCACTCACTAAGCGAAGTCTTTGTGCTAGTGCTCATGGATATGGGAGTTATAGATCAGCCTCTACAGAAAACACATAGCCAGGAAGCCCCGTGAGAGAAAAAGAATGCTCTAACCAGGGCTTACAAGAATATACATTCGAGGTTCGGTGCCTGTGGCTCAACGGGCTAAGGCGCCAGCCACGTACACCTGAGCTGGCGGGTTCGAATCCAGCCTGGGCCCACCAAACAACAATGACAGCTGCAACCAAAAAATGGCCGGGCGTTGTGACGGGCGCCTGTAGTCCCAGCTACTTGCTTGAGCCCAGGAAT
>CAUYRH010068862.1:0-92509 GCA_963574655.1 Perodicticus potto
GAATCGGGTGATGATAGAAGGGGGCAGTTAGGGTTTCTCCAGAGGGAGAGTGATACAGGGGTTCATGGACTGGAACCGTCTTTATTGTGTGTGGCTTGATGACAAGAAATTAGAAATTTTAAAAGTATGCAATAAATCAGAAATATAATTTCCAATAATTCCTAGTTTTACCTATTAGATTATACACCACCTGGGGACCCTTCCTACCCAGCATTCAGTACATTCAGTGCCTACCTGCTAAACAAAGCAGATCTCCGTAGGAGAGAATGGAACCTTCAGTTATGGTCACGCCAGCACCAGGGTCTAACTCACTGTTTGGCGGACTTCTCTGGCAATACCAGTGATAGCTCTGGGTGTGCAATTGAAAGAAGCAAAGAGAAAGAAAAGGGGCTCATCTCCAGCCACCACCCCCATGCCATCACCTCATCCTGCTTTCTCAATACACATGCCCCATTTTTCCGTTCCCTAGGGCTGCCTCTGTCTTCCATTCACCCTTTGAACATTTTATCCCAAAAGACCAGAGATGTCTTGGAATGCATGGAGGTGTAGGGACATGCTGAAGAAGGAAGATGTGTTTGAGGTCTTTGAAGTGAGATTCCTTCCAACGTAAAACTCCCCAATGATTAAACTGGAAGTGGACTTGGCGTGAGTTCAGAGGAGCATGGGGTAGGTGTAGCTAAATGTAAGGCACCCCATGAGGAGAGGCCAGGCGACTGGAGGGGCAAGACATGAGCCTTCTGCTCAAGTGCTTGAAGAAGGCAAGCAGAAGTGGAATTAAACCTTTTTCCTGCAACATTCAGGGGAAGAACAGAGAGCCCTACTGGCCTCGGTATAAGGAAGACTTTTTTTTTGTGTGTGTGTGTAGAGACAGAGTCTTACCTTATCACCCTCGGTAGAGTGCCGTGGCATCACACAGCTCACAGCAACCTCCAACTCCTAGGCTTAGGTGATTCTCTTGCCTCAGTGTCCCGAGTAGCTGGGACTACAGGCACCCACCACAACGCCCGGCTGTTTTTCTCTTTTGCAGTTCGGCTGAGGCCAGGCTTGAACCCGCCACCTTCGGTATATGGGGCCGGTGCCCTACTCGATGAGCCATAGGGGCCACCCTTAAGGAAGACTTTTGAATGGTTGAAGCCATTTCCACATCTACCAGGTGTGCCCTCCTTCTGGGAGGGGTTCAGGATGCCTGAGGTGGTAGGCTGATGGAGGATTGTTGAGGCCACTAGGCCCTATGCCTAGTGTTCCAGGATGGAAGGGGGCTGGGTTTTCCTGAGTCCCCAGACTCTGAGATTCTAGGATAGAGTGGGTATGATTGTGAGGACTCCCTCATGGGTATCCATCCCCTGGCTGGAGTTCTGATGTTGTTCTTCTTTCCGTAGGAAGGGGGCTGCCTCCTTTTGTGAGGCCAAGACTGAATGGGATGGCAAAGAGTGTTTGGTGCGGCCACCTGCCACAGTGGAGTGTGCACAGCTTTGGAGGGAAACCTTCCCCACATCACGTCTTTGCCCTCAGTGGGTTCCCCTTTAGGATGTCCCAGGGGGTCTGTCTCTACATTCATTAGGAAGGGAGTGAGATCTGAGGGCCTCCTGGGGTCATGCCTGCGGGCAGAGTCAACACCTCTGGGGCTGCCTTATATCCTTTGGAAATTTAACACAGTCTGCTAATTTGGCCTCAGGAATGTCTTGGGGGTCCATCTGTACCCTCTGCTACTTCCCTGGTTCATGCCCTTACCATTTCTCACGAGGATGGTGACAAAAGCCTCTCACTGCTTGATCTCTAGGCTGCTCTCCTTAGAGTGATCTTTGTGAAAAATGACCAGACCATACCGCCACCCATGCGGCCTGTGCGCAGGTTGATAAATGGTAACAAGTGTAGCCTTCACAGCTCTGCCACCTCCTCTCCACCTGTGGGCCTGCCTGTTGTTCCCCCATATACCCCTGCCATGGGGATCCCAGACTATGGCATATGGGGTTTGGGCTTCTCTGAATCCTTATCTACTTATCTACTAATCCTCTCTTAAAACCTTCTCAGTATCCCATGTTCTGTGAAATCTCTTCCTGGTCCTTCCAGGCAGAGAGAGGGCTCTATGTGGCTGCTTGCAGAATCCTCTGAGAGGACCACGCTGTACAGAGTGTGCTTGGTGTTGAGTCTGTCTCCCCAACGGCAGGGATGGAGGTGTGCTTATGTTGGCACGTGGTGTGCGTGCAGGTCACATTAGTCAGTGGAATGGATAGGCAGAGTCCCTGGTCTGTAGTTCATTTGACCTCTGGCCTTCCTGAGAAGAGGTATGATTATTAGGCTTCCCCATTCAAAGCCAGCTGAAATGGCCTCTCATTTTCCTCAGAGCTATTGGGTGTGGAGGGGGAGAGATTGTGATATGAACATAAGAGGTCCCACTTCACAATGGGACTCTTTGTCTTCCTGGGGCTGCCCTAACAAAGAGTCACAATCTAGGTGGCTGAAACAAGAGAAATAAATAATTGTCTCACATTTCTGGAGACTAGAAGTCTGCGATCACGATGTTGACAGGGTGGGATCCTTCTAGGGCAGCCGTTCTCAACTTGTGGGTTGCGACCCACAGGAACGGTATTAAAGGGCCGTGGCATTAGGAAGGTTGAGAACCACTGCTCTAGGGGATGTGAGAATCTGTCCCATGGCTCTAGTCCAGCTTCTGCTGGGTCGATGCAACTTTGGAAGTTCCTTGGCTTACAGAAGCATCATCCTGATTGATCTCTTCCTTCAACTGCACATGGGGTCCCATTTCTATAAGGACATTGGTCGTGTGGATTAGGGTGCACCCTAATGATCTCATCTAGCTTGATGACCTCTGTGAAGACCCTGTCTCCAACTATGGTCATATTCTGAGGTGGGGGGGGGTTAGGGCTTCAATGTATTA
This sequence comes from Perodicticus potto, assembly GCA_963574655.1. Classification (NCBI taxonomy): domain Eukaryota; kingdom Metazoa; phylum Chordata; class Mammalia; order Primates; family Lorisidae; genus Perodicticus; species Perodicticus potto. Next base: position 2,897 of record CAUYRH010068862.1, read on the forward strand.
ATTTGGGGAGAGAGGGCAGGCACAATCCAAACTATAACACATACCACGTCCTTAGGAACATTGCTTTGCCTCTCCCAGAGTCCCTTTTCCCATCTGCAGAATGGGAGGATGGGGCTAGCTAGGTAAACCTGAAGCTTTGTCGTTCATCAATCCTCTTTCATTTTGGAAACTCCAGCGGTAGCTTTATTTTCACCCATTTATTTAACAAAGGTTTATTGAGTGCCTACCACGTACCCCCCGGTACTTGGAATTTGTACTGCGCAAACAGAGTCCTCTTGACTGTTCCATGCCCTTCCCACTGAATGAAACATAGTGAAGTGGCCGTGGCGTATCTGTGGTCGGCATCTTCAATGGAATCTTTCTTTTGTCCTTTGATTGGGAATCTGCCTCATCAGCAATTTGAATACTGATTTCACAACCTGAAGAATAGACCTATGGTTGCCAAATTTAAATCTTGGGCATAATCTGATTATGAAATCTGTTTGGAAACACCGTCACTGAGCGGCTCTGCTTCATCCTTCTCCAGCCCCACGTTTCTGGCTCCAGGAGGCTCAGGCACCATTTATTTATGCAGGAAGTAGTAGCACACATCTCCTAAGGGCCTACTTTGTCCTAAACTGAGCCTTACGCTAAACGTGCACAGCACAGCCAGTGTCTGTATGGCAGGGACCGGGCCAGGCACCAGATGCCTTTTGTAGCAGTAGGTGAGCTAGGTCCAGGGCATCACCATGAATGTTCATCGTTTCCAAACTTACACGGCGTCTGTGCTCAACCGTGTGCTGTGGGTTCTGTGATAAGCACCTTAGATGCTTTATCTCCATCAGTCTTTGCGACAGTATTGTGAAGTGGGACCTTTTATGGTCATATCACAATGAGAAACCTAGTAGCTGAGTTGGCAACTAACTGCCTGAAGTCTTACAGTGTGGGAGCAGAGCAGGGTCTCAAACCCAGGTCTGTTTGACCCTTCAGTGGAGGCTTTCACCTTCCTACGGCTGTCTCTTCAAAACAGAATTGCACATATTTAAGGTGTACACCATGCTGGTTTGAAATGTGTATACACAGTGAAATCATTACTACAGTCAAGCTCATTAACGTATTTGTCTCCTCATGTGGTCACCATTTTTTGGGGGGTGAGAGCACATGAAATTTACCCCCTTAAACAAATTTCCAGAATACAATACAGTAGTATTAACCATGGTCCTCCTGCTGTACGTTAGATCCCTAGACCTACTCATCCTGCCTAACTACAACTTTGTACTCTTTAAACACATATCTCCTTTTCCCTGACCTCTCTGCCTCTGGTAACCACTGTTCTCAATGGGTCTATGTATTAGACGTTTTTAGATTCCACATTTGAGCGAGATCATGCAGTATTTGTCTTTCTGCATCTGTGTTATTTCATTTAGCATCACGTCCTCTAGGTTCATCCCTTCTCCTACCATCTTTTCATACATGGATCTGATCATGTTACTCTTCTGCTAAAAACAATCTACAGTTCCCCATTGCCTACAGCAAGAACACCCTGATGCCAAATGCAGAAACTGTGTGTATGTGAAAGAGAGAGGAAGTATATTTTCTGGGAAGAGGACCAGAGCTTTGCCAGATTCTCAAAGAGCACCTGACCTCAAGGGCTAAAGTGCATGTGCCTTAGGTAGATAGTTGATACTTATCACTGTCTGACCTCCATATTTCTGTTTGGTGCTATTTTGTGCTACTTCCTCCCCCACAGTTCTGTTGTTTTGAATGTCCAACAACTTTTTGGAAGGATCCTTTCACTCTTACAACTCTGCTGGTACTGCCTGCTATTACTCCTTCCCTACTGGGGAAACTTCAGCTTACCCTTCAAGGTGTAGCTCAAATGTCACTTGTGTGAAGCTTCCCTGAACTCTCCCAGGCAAATGGGGCTGCTCCTCCTGCTCTGTGCTCATGTTGGTTTTCCTTCTACTACACGTATCAAACTCATTGTATAAATTGGGGCCTGCGGAGGCTGTTGTCTAAGCCATGGGAGGGTCCCGAGTCCTCTTCATTCTTCTGTTCCGCCTGATGCAGGGCCTAATCCAGGGTAAACATGTAGCCACTGAGACAAATGGAGTTTAAATAACATTGTCATTTAATTTTCTCTGGGTCCCATAATCTAAGGGACACACTTTTAAGACTAACTTCTCCCTTGAAGGCTGTGTGTTTTTTGCCAGTTCTTTCTTTCTGGAAATCTTTGATTTTGAGATACCAGGTCTGAAGTAATAAGCCCTTTAATGCAGAATTCTACTGGAAAGAATAGAAAGTGAAAGGGAAAGAAAGGGGGGACCTTGAAAGGAGTGAGGTGGGAGACTTTTTCCACTCATCTCTTTCTTTGGCCTGCTATCATCCATCCACCCATTTGTTATCCATCCATTCATCCATCTGTCCATCATCCATCCATCTATCCACCCATTAGTCCATTCATTTATCCATCATCTATCTGTCCATTTCCATCCATCCTTCAGTCCATCCAGCAGTCCATCCATCATCCATCCATTTGTCCATCATGTTTTCATCCACCTATCCATTAGTCCATCTATCCATCTATCCACTCATCCGTCCATCTGTTCATTAATCCATCCATTTATTAGTCCATCTGTCCACCCATTGTCTATCCCTTCACCCATCAGGCCACTTATCCATCTGTCCACCCGTCCGTCCGTCGTCCATCCATCCATCCATCCTGTCCAGTCATTCCGTGAGCTGTCTTCCCTATTAAGATCCCCTTCCTTTTTTGTTTCCTTTCCTCTCCTTTCCATCCTTTTTCATATTCCGGAGCCAAACAGTTTAGGTTTGAATCTTGATTCAACATTTGCCACCTGTAAACTTCAGTTTCTTCATCTATAAAATGGGATGGCAATAATAATGCCTGTACTATAGGATGCTGTATGGAGTTAATGAAATGAGGTAATATATGCGAACCTCTGAAAACCATGTTCAATCAGCTGTTGTGACTATTATTGTTTCTTGCTTTCCTTTTGCTGTTTATCTCCTGTCTCTCTATCTGTCTGTCTCTGTTTCTGTCTCTCTCTCTGTCTTTCCGTGGGTGTCATTTACTCATTTCCTTTTTTGTAAAGCCCCATGTGTCTGTTGGAATCTCTCGGGCCCTCCCTTCCTCTCTCCCTCTGAGGCCCAGTCATAGGTGTTCACAGGCCTCTGCCTGCCCCTGCCTGACTCACTACTTTGGAGGCTGGTGTTGGTGGGCAGGAGGGTCTTCAGCATCTGCCCTGGGCCCATGAAGCCTGCGGGCTCCATTGGAAACCCATGTCCCAGAGCTAGACACAAAGTTGAGAGCCCCTCTGTGAGCAGCGGTGCACTGGTGGCCTCAGCGGGGAGACTCTAGGCTCTCTCCCCCTCTTTCTCTCTCAGGACATCCTGCAGGCCTGGGCCGTCCTCACTGTCATTATACTTCAAAGCTTCCGCTTTCATATTATCACATTCTTCTCAAAGGAAAGTGCATGAGCAAAGCCCAAACTGTAAATACACATATTCAGTGGGGGGTCGGGAATCTTCTTCCTGGAGAGCTAAAAAATCATGTAAAATCCTGCTTTTTACCTTGCTTTTGGATAATGTCATTTCGGCATGAAGAATGCATTTTAGTTGTCTTCTTGCCAATTAGGTGCACAGTCTGGCTTCAGTCCCTTAAGTGTCCGAATGAGGCAAAAACTTGCCACTATTGGCTTGCCTAAGGATGTCTGATTGAGCCAAGTCTCTGCAATCTGAGTGCTTATTGCTAGAGTAACTGGTTAATGCTCCTGTTTGCCAGGCGGGCTAGGTCTGGAATAGCACTTTCCCTGTCTCTCCCGTGCTTCTTTCCCAGCCTCCAGTACAAAGGAGGTACTCCTGGAAAGATAAGACTTCCCTGCAGGACGCTCTGCTCCACAGCCTTCTGGATGGGGCCCTGGCTTATAAATATTGCCGGGATCTTGCTCACAGTATTTTTGCTGACAAGCAAGCTACTGAAAGGTAAGGGGGCCATTTCCTAGTCCAGGGCTGCCTATAGACTGTCACAGGGCTTCTTAAGACACTGAGGGCACTGGGCAGCCCCCCAGGGTAATTGGGGTTTATCCGTTTCTTTATTATTGAGCAACATTGTGTGGGCTCCAGGTACCACGCCGAGCTCTGGGAAACCAGGGTGAATGGGACCTGGCTCTGTCTCAAGAGGCTCAGATTCCCATAAAATAGAAATGTAAATAAGCAAGTGAATGCAGAGAGCTAGGGTAGGGTTGGCAAGGGGGCTGTGAAAGTGCAGAGCCGCACTGCCGACTCCTCATTCACTGTTTCTGTCACACTCTCACCCAGCATCATTCTAGCACCTGCTGTTACGTTTGTTCTGGGGTAACCTGCTCACGTCAATAACGTGATATGACTCTACTTGAATATCTGTCAGGAATAAAAGCTCACTTTTAACCCCCTTATTGGTTTCTCATTGAAAGTGGCCACCACTTCTCATTGCTTCCCAGGGGAGAATTTAAATTCTGCAAAAGCAAAAATTTTATCCATTTTATTCTGTCCTGTGCACCCAGAATCTTGTAGCAAGATTCATGAAAAAGGGTGGGTCTTAAACTATTCTGTGAGGAATAAAAGCTCACTTTTCACCCCTTATTGGTTTCTCATCGAAAGAGGCTCCCCACAATCATGTGATGAGCTTGTTAAAATATAGAATCCCACTCCCAAAGATGGGTGCAGTAGGTTTGGGGTGGATCCCAAGTATTTTCACTTTGAACAAGCTCCCAGGTGATGCTGCGGGGGCCATACTTTGAGTAGCTTTGGCTTATGGGGTCTTCTTCCCTGTCAGGGACTGGTGACAAGAGGTGGCTCTGGATGTTGTTCTCAAAAGACTGCCGTGGAGTTTGACGCCACCACTTTCTTAGCAGCGATCCAGGCCTGTCGTGCAGGACAGATTCTGGACAGGTGCACGATGACACAGCCATGATGTAGGTGTTGAACCCAGCCAGTGGAAATATGAACATGTGCCTCCAGCAGTCAGCTTGTTAAGTGAAATACAGGGCTATTAAAATACCTCTGTGCAATCCTTTTGTCTGTTGTGAGGATCATCGTCCCTTCTTACGCAATCAGCTTCTTCAAGGAAAAGGACCTGCTCTCGTGGCAGTTTGGGTTTTTACTTATTCGTCATCCCTGCCTATTCATGCTCAGTAAGTGTTAATTGTCTTTGATATTGAGCAAAGAGCCCAGTGCTGGCAATCTGGGCGTGCTAACCTCTCTTGCCACACTGCTGAAGAATGCACTGACTCCAGGCGAGGGGTAGCTTCCCACTGACCCACCGTGTGCTTCTGAGCGCAGAGAGCTGACTCAATCTCCATGAGACTGTAGTTTCTTCCCTTTCCACAGATACTTGGAGGACAGTGTCCCTGCCCTGACTCATGACAGACCTCACATATCGGGGACATGTCAATGCTGAAAGCTGTCTGCCATTTGTTTGATGAAATATGCAGTGTGGTGACGTGGAAGGAGCTTTGGAGACTTTCAGAACCCCAACTGAATATCCTGTGCCCCACGATCTGGGCTGGGTCAGGGGCCTCATCTCTGCAAGCACAGCATTCTGCGCTTCTCTCCGTCATAGCCTGTGACAGGTGGCACTGAAACCATCAGGCCTCATGCCTGCTTCCTCTGCTGCATTTGGAGTTCTGTGAGTGCAGGAAGTATCTCTTGTTTCTTCTGTAGAGGCAGAGCCCAGAACCCGGCCTGCTGCCTCCCAGCGGCAGCTCACTCAGGGGCTGCTGAGCGCATGAGGAATCTTGCAGACCTACATGCTCACACCTTCCCTGGGCTGCTCACCAATTGTGGGAGCGCTTACTCACTTCCCTGAGGCTCACTCCCCCACCCCCCAAAGGAGGGTATTAATATGTATCTGAGCATTGGCTTGATTCTGTGTGCTTCACGGGTGATGTCTCAATCTCTGTAACCACCCTGGGAGTGGGTATTAGTGTTAACTCTCTTTTTGGTTAAGGCCGTTAAGGAACAGAGAAGTTAAGCCATTTTCTAAGCTCACCTAATACATAGGTGGTCAGGATTTGGAGTCTGGCCCTTTAACACCAGAACCTGCACTTTTAGCCACTATAGTAGTGGGGAATTTTGCCTCCAGGGGACATTTGGCAATGTGTGGAGACAATTTTTATTGTCACTGCTGCTACGGGTGTCCAGAGAGTAGAGTCCAGGGGTGCTGCTAAGCATCCTACCACACACAATCTATGTCCCCACAATAAAGACATTCAGTCCAGAATGTCAAGGGTGTGAGGTTGAGAAACCCCGCTAACGTCACGACTCCATGAAACCAAGAGTGATTGTGGACCCAGAGAAGGCCCCCACCATAAGTGGCACTTCGTTCACAAAGTTTGCAGGTTGCAGCGCAGAGGAGACTCACCCACTCTCCAGTTTGGTTCAGCAGCTCCAGTTTTATTCTTAATGGTTCCCAGCTGCTTGGCATCTGTATCTAGGGAGTTCCTGTCTCTGTGAGACGTGCTGACAGTTGTCAGGAGTCGGGGAAAAACTCTCTTTGGGAGAAGTCCAACTTCCCTGAGATCTGGCAAGTTCAGACATTCCACCCAGAATGCACACCTTCCTGCCTTCTGACCTCACGGCATGCATGACTGTGGGGATGGCTGGATTTTGTGCAGTAAGTTTCTCTTTTCGTGGGAACTGACGTTTCTCAACCATCATGTGGAAGGCCATGTAGGGTTCTTGCCACTGTCGGTGAGCTCTTGGTATGAATGCCATCGTGGTTTTGGGCCTTGAAAATGAATGAGCCAAGGAGAAACACCAGAGATGACCCATTCTCTGGAGGGGCAGCCACTCCTTGCACATTGTGCATTTTGGACAGGTCACCAGGTGACCGTGGGCAAGTGCTTGGAATTGACTTTGAGGGCCTCCTGCCTGCCTTACTGAGCTGTGTGGAAGATCTTTAGATAAGGTGAAATTAGGAATATTTTTATGTTTAAAGGCGATCTAGATACGGGAGCTAGTGGCAAATTGAGAAGGTGCTGCTGTGCATGCCAGGGGGTGCAGTGGTTAGCATCTGGAGTCTTGTTTCCTTATAAATTCACATTGTTTCATGCTTAATCCCTGTGGAGGGGAGGTAAGTAAGCATAGTGTTTTTAGTAGTAAAGGACTGTTGAAATTTTGTTGAAAGCTTGCTCATAACCTTGCCTGGGTCTTGATATCCAATGCAACGTTTTCTAGCTCTGAGCTTCAGGAAGTTTGACTGAAATGTTTATGAACAGCATAAATCCACTTGGGATAACCAGTGGCAAACAAGGATCATTGTACCCACCTTGGAATCTGGGCTTCTCTGAGGTATAAAGAAAAATCAAATTTTAGCCAAGATGTTACCTGGGATTTAATTCCAGACGAGAATTTGTTCTTTCTTGAGTCTGACAGACATAGGGTTCCAGATGGAAGAGCTCATTGCTCCTCTTGGGGGATTAGGCATGAGTGAAGAATAGAGTTATAGAATGAGTGTATGAAATTCTAATGATGGATGGGAAATGAATGAATGAATGAAATATTTGCTCAGTGCTTATGAAGATCCTTGAGGCACCTAACTTGGAGTTGAGATGCCTTGAGAAATGGTAACAGAACAGAGCTCAGAAAATACATTGTTCTTTATGCTAGATATTTTAATATTAGAAGGCGTAAATGACCCACTTTTTCAGGCCGAAGAAAAACTTAACAGGTAGCTGCAAAGGCTCCCTGATAGACACCTGTCTTATCTTACCCTGGTTGCAGCAAGGGCTTCCCGGTAGTAAGCATAACCAGGTGGGTGATGTTTTGCTCTTTACAATGTGTGTGAATGCCCATTCCTTTATTTAATCCTCATAAAAATGCTGGTTGATGGGTATTATTATCCCTATTTTACAGATGAGGAAACAGAGGTGTCAAAGAGGATAAGTGTCCTCATAGATGATGATTCACCCAAGAAACAGCAGAAATATATCTCAACCTAGATCTCCTAAGCTCCAAATACTCTGCTCTTACTATTTTATTTCCCCATCCAAAGACTAGTAAACTGTCAAAGAAGGTTATTTAGTGAGAGTCGGAAGAAGTTGGATTATTCTCTCTGAAGGCACCAATCGTAGAGATTTTTTTTTTTTGTAGTGACAGAGTCTCACTTTATCGCCCTCGGTAGAGTGCTGTGGTGTCACACAGCTCACAGCAACCTCCAACTCCTGGGCTTAGGCAATTCTCTTGCCTCAGCCTCTCGAGTAGCTGGGACTACAGGCGCCCACCACAACACCTGGCTATTTTTCTGTTTTGCAGTTTGGCCGAGGCAGGGTTTGAACCCGCCACCTTCAGTATATGGGGCTGGCGCCCTACTCACTGAGCCACAGGCACCGCCCTCTGCCCAATTCCTCTTCAATAATACACTACCTATTTTAATATCAGGAAGCATTTACCTGGGGCCTTATTAGATCATTGAACTTCAGCAGAACTATGATATAGGGCATCATATAGATTCTATTTCAAGCTTTGTGGAGGAATATATAAACTTTTAAAATAAGGTAAAGGACAATTTTGTTCATTCACTTAGTCAGTCGAATATTCATTTAAGTTTTTTCATCATACCTGTCACCATAAGATAGGATCACATTGACGTATTTGTTTACCTGTTTATTATCTGTCTCCTGTATCTGGAATGTGAGCTCTGCAAGAGCAAAGACTTCTCTTTTCTGCCTAACACAGTACCTGCAGCACCTGGAGCCAATCCCTTCCCTCATACCTGGTAGGCGCTCAATAAATATTGATTGAATGAATGAACTACTGAAATAAAGTAAATTACTGAATTGAGTAGGGATCTTACTGGCCAGACTCAACATTCTCATGAAACCATGTTGAAAAAATACTAAAAAAACACTAAGAAAATTATGGAAAGATGATTAAATAAGTAGAATGAATTTCAAATCTATTATCATCTTCATCAAAGCATGTTTCCTTATCTGTGTCTTGAGAATAATGGTAGTTACTTAGCAGGTTTTTGGGAGGATTAAAGTTAATCTAGGGACGTGTGGGTGGCATGTAGTAGGCATTAGCTCCATGAATATTAATATAGGGTTAACAACGGAGGCGAAGGCAAGTGTGAGGATTATCAGTCCACAGATAGAACAGGGTGCTTTCATGGGAATTCTGCTTTGGATCCTCAAATTTTATATTAATTTATATTTATATGTTTCCCCATAGTTTACAGAGATTTTTCTCTGTGCTTTATTTCATCCTCGCTCATCACCATTTTCTCTCGTAGTTGTAACTAGTCTCATTTCACAGGTGGAAATGAAACGTGAGGGTCCAGTTTAAGTTTTGGGGTTCTCAAACGTCTCTTTCACATGCAGACTCTGAGCTTCCCACTTGAGCCCCTCTGGTCATGGACGCATCATCTTGCTTGCCTGGCGAGGCTTGTCTCCCTAGCCTACTTTTGCATTGTTTTTGTGGAATTGAGACCAAGAGTCCCTTGAGGGCAGGTACTGCCTCTTATTGTTTGATTTTGTGAAATTCCAGATGCAATCTGGTTGCTCACATGTTTATCGGTAACAGGCATTGCATGCCTGGCTTGTTTACTATGGGTTTAAACAAACACAGAGGCACTTTCATCTCCCTCTGCCCCCTGCCACCCTCTGAACACCCTCCCCGTCAGCCATGGACTCTGTGACAGGAGGGCAGGCAGGAGCCCGCTCTCTCACAGGTGGGAGGGGGATGTCTGTTCCCGGTGCTCCAGCCCGTTTCTCCATTTTCCACTTCTGCCCTGGGGAAAGGGACACTAAGAAAAAGTCTTTAAAAAGGATAGAGGAAAATTTAGCCTGCTGAACAAGAAAGTCTAGAGGGCCCATAAGAATGTGGGTATGGGCTCAGCGCCTGTGGCTCAATGGGCTGAGGCGCCGGCCACGTACACCTGAGCTGGCAGGTTCGAATCCAGCCGGGGCCCGCCAATCAACAATAACGGCCGCAACCAAAAAATGGCCGGGCGTTGTGGCGGGCGCCTGTTGTCCCAGCTACTTGGGAGGCAGAGGCAAGAGACTCACTTGAGCCCAGGAATTGGAGGTTGCTGTGAGCTGTGATACCACAGCACTCTATCCAGGGTGACAGCTTGAGGCTCTGTCTCAAAAAAAAACAAAAACCAGAAAAAAAGAATGGGTATGACCTAACCTAGGTAACCAATGATCAATAGAAAGGCAATAATCAATGATCAATAGAAAAGACCTGTAATTCCCAGAGGAGCAAAAAGGCCAATAAAAAAGTTGCAAACAATTTCAAACTAAGAGAAAGAGGTATTTCTACCTCCGCACCGCCTTTGTGTCTGTGTACCTCTTACCTGTCCTTCGTAGGAATTGCCCACTTCCAGCTTTCTTTGGAAGTGCTCTAAACTTCCTCTTTTGTGTTAAATAAAATTTCTCCTTGTTCCACTGAAACTTGTGCAGGTTACTTTTGCTCTCTATTCATGCTGCCTGTGCTGCTCCAATTTTATTTTCTGTTTACATTCATTTTTGCCTTCAATCACCACCATGCCTCATTTAAACTTTCTTGTCCAACTGTGTTAAGTAAACCAGGTCAACTAGGTTCAAATAACTAGGACCCCCCTGACCCCCAACATCCTGCATCTTAGTTTGAAAACACTCCAGATTTAAACACTGCCTGCTACATGTAGAATCACCAAAAAGACAATTCCTTTAAATTATAAATTGAAAAGACAAACAGCAAGGATGAGAGAAGCTTCAAGTCGAAAGGTTCCAAAGAGACAGACTCCCACCCTCTCAGTTTAACCACTGTTTATTGATCCTCTGATATTTGTCCTGCTATTTTCTCTCTAGCTTGTGACACTAAGATATTTCTACCGTTCCTGGATTTTCTGGTGAGTGGCAGCTCACCCAGGAAGACAGTTCAGGATGGTAGGTAAGAGAGTGGGCTCAAATCCTTAGCCTCTAAAATTGATGATACTGTCTCTCAATGTTTCTAGCTAAATGACCTCAGGCAAATTATGTCACTTCTGTAAACCTGTTTCCTCGTCTCTACCACATATACACAGCAACTCTTGGCTCCAAATTTCCACTGAGCGTTAAATTGGACTCTGCTTAAATCTTTCAGGGCAGACTCCGCTCATAATAGACCCCTGCTAGATAGACATTCTTACCTCATAGGGCTAAGCAGTCTATTTAAAAATAGTTTTCATTGTCAGGATATTTTTGAGCCATAAATAAGCTTATCCTTTTATATCTAGTAATATGTAAAATGGGGGTAATGGTACTTTGTCTCCAGAAAATGATTCTAGAGAATGAAAAAGCTACAAGCATCAAGAAGTTCGTGACACTACTGCTTATCATAAAAACATTCTGGAAATCACTTAAAAAGGCTTGTAGAAAAAAAGACCTTAAATCAGATAATAAGTTAAGTAAATTCTCATCTATGTCTTCCAAAGGTTGTTATGTATCCATTATAATACTGACAGTAAAGACTGTGAGATAAGATGAATAAAACCTATAATGTAATACCAGATTTAACATGCTGAATCCAAAATTACATTTAAATTATGATTATAAGAATGTAAATATATTTATACATGTGAGCAAGAATTGGTGAGAAGAACAGAAAAATCAAAAGGATTTTTTGGTGACTAATGAAATTCAGGATATATTGGAAAAATTTTAATTTTTCAATAATATCACTCTAGTGTTATTTTTATAGCAAATAGTCACATCATTTTTATTTTTTAAAGAAAGGAAAGCTTTCTCTTCTTTTTTTTTAATAAGGTGGTGGCCTCTGGCTAGAGCGTTATTCCTTCCCCTCCTGAGGAGCTATTGTATATTTTATGCTCTGCATGACATTGTCTAAATCAGTGGAACCTTAATTGCAATATCACTTTGGTTGCTAGAAAGTGATTTGCAAGTTAGCATGGCTGGGGAGATTTAGTGCAGAGATTCTCTCCATCTGCTGCTCAATTTTAAAGGAAATACACCTTTAAGCACTCCTAGACATGAAGAAGAAGCACCCCCTCCTCCATGGGGAAGTTATGACAAGGGTGGTGGTGAGGGTGGTAAGTGAACTTGAAACTGTGTCACCTGAGAAACTGTTAAAAGAAATGGGAGATGGGAGATGGGCGATGCTTGCTGCCTTCATATTTCGGTTGATAGGTCAGGTGGAAGAGAGACTAGAGTCACTCAGTTCAATTTTAGAATCATGAGTAGAAGTTACCAAGCAACAGAGTCCAGCTTGACATGAGGAAGAATCTTTTTAATAGTTACACATGTCTAAAAGTACAACTCAGGAGGTGGTAAGCTCACTGTTCTCAAAGGAGCTGCCAAAGGAGGCTGAAGGCTCAGGTGGGGACACGGCATTGGATGGTCTTTGAGGTATTTCCCAGCCCTGAGATTATGTGACTCTTCCTTTAGCTCTATTCCCAGTTGGTGACAGCAAGTCTCAGGGATCCACCCCTACCCCCTTTCTTGCCACCCACCCCAGGCACCCAAGGGAATCTCTCTAGTCACCATGTTTCAGTATTGCTGTTTTCAAAATAGCCAAGTTAATGGGGTATTAACTAATCTCAGTTTACTACGGGGATTAATGAAGATTAGTAAAGATTGTCAATCAGATTAAATTTCCCTAAGGTCAAATATTATAATTTTGCTGCAATTTAGGTGAATCATTTTAGTAGAAAGAATTACGGCTGATAAAATATTCTGACTCAGTGTAAATTTGTCAATTTGCTTTACAAATTTATTCATTTGTGAAATATTTATTGAAATTATATAAACACTAGGAATTTTCTCTATCATATAACATACGTATACAACACGATATAATGTGCAAATATAGTTGAGTGAAGTTATTTTTCCCCTCAAATCCTGACTAATCCAAATTATTCTCTGTCTCTTTATTTCTACCTTTTCCCTTTTCATCTCATTTTGGATTTATGCTCCATTTAGTGTTTTATGTGAGGCCATATTTTCAGATGGATTCTGGGATACTGTTTGGTAATTAGCAAGACATTAATGTTGATTTTGTTTTACATCATATACACACTGCATATAATGACTGGGCCACTTTTCAAGATTATCCAAGCTCTGCTTGTCATAGGTAAGAGGGCATGGAACAACTACAACAGCAGAGCAGTGGATAATTTTCACACTAGTGCCTATAAAACAGCGGTAGGTTTTCAAGAAGGCTGAGGCTGGCATTGTTCTTTTCTTCTAAAGCCCTAGGACGTAGGACTTCGTGTTGGAGAAGAACTCGTTTCCTTATTATTTGGAGATCTGCATCCATTTGACTAGGAGTAGGAAAGAGCTGGAGTAAACAGGACAGGGATAGGGAAAGTGAGTTACCAGGGGTGGCAGGTGGTGCTGGGGAGGAGAAGACGCGTGGTCTGTAGAGGGTTTACAAACAATAATCAAATTGACTAAAAGTCAGCCTGCCTTCTATTATCCCCATGCTCTAGCAATTCTCAGCAATGCCAGTGATTAAATGGTCCTTGAGAAAATCTTCTGTTCTAAGTTTTAAATAATTACTAGAATAACTGTTAATAATATACATGCTTCATGTTAACACATCATTTTTATATCTTATCCTTTAACAAGTAACCTACTTGAAGGTTAAATCAGAGAACTCCAAATTACGTAGTTGGTGATTAGTACACAGAGACCACGTGTGTTAGCTCTCAGAGTAAATTCATAATGGTTTGGACCCTTTTATGCTTGTTGCAAATGTGGTTTATGTATCTGACACCTGTAGCTCCATTATTATTTCTGTGTTTAAATGGAATATTGGAAATAAACAATAATAGCATAATGATTATGAAGATGAAAAAAAAATTTAAGCTGTATCAATTGTGTGACCACTTGGAGGTTTTATTTGGGCTGGGAATTTAAAACAGTGAGACAGAAACAGAATGTTTACTGTAAGGTGTAATATTTTTGTGTGTTAAATGAAAGTTTTTGTACCTATCTGAAATATTCTACTGATTTTGTTTGTCTATTTATTTTTTTTTAATTTTTTTTATTTTTATTAAATCATAATTGTGTACATTGGTGCAATCATGGGGCACAATGTGCAGACTTCATATACAATCTGAAATATTTTCATTGAACTATCTAACATAGCTTTCATGGCCTTTTAATCACTATATGAAGACATTTACATTCTGCATTTAGTAATTTTCACTTGTACCCTTGTAAGATGCACCGTAAGTGTGATCCCACCAATCACCCTCCCTCCACTCATTATTCACTGATTTTGAATAATATACTTAAAATTGAAATTTTTTCCTCTTTTGTATTGTTCAAGAATGAATAAAGAAAATAATGATATTATGGTAATTATTGAACATAATTTTGCTATACAGAGGCAGAAGTTTTAAAAAATAATCTGTTTCAGATGTCAAATTTACTAGGTCCACCACAAGTTTTTGGAATTGAGCAATTTGGGGCTAAATTGTATGAATCACTGGATCAAGTTACTGAATCTTTCAAAACCTTAGCTTTCTCATAAATGAAATTAGTACCTCTGTAGAGTTATTGTAATATTAAACGGCATGAGGCATATAGGTACTTAGAACAATACCAGGAACATGATAAATGCTCAATAAAGAGATAGTTTAAAAGTAATAAGAATAAGAATAATGATAAAGATCTGGTTTTCTAATGAAATATGTTGTAGAAATGCTTTTATATATGAAAAACAAGATGAGATCTAAGGAATCATATATAGGGACACTGAAAATTGTCTGAAAATTTTTTAATAGTTTAGTATTTTTGTTCCTTCCTTTGTTCATTGAAACAATTTTTTAGGAGAGGTGGAGACACCATTTTAGGCACTGTGTATAGTAGCAAATAAAACAGACACAATCTTTACTCTCATGGATCCTATATTCTGGCTGAGTTCCAGTTGAGTAAACAGCTTCTTCAGGTACTGCTACCTGAACTGGGTAGACCCCAGCACCATTTGCAGTCAACATGGTGGTGCCAGAGTAAGTGGGGAGTGAGTAGAACCCCAGTTGAGGAGTGGGTCTGTTCGAAAGCATAATCACTATGTAGTCAGACTGGCTTGTATCCCAGTTTCTTTGTGAACTGTTGTGATCTTGGGCAGGTCATTTCACGTGATTCAGGTTCTTTATCTCTAAAAGGGTAAACCCTGCCTCCAGGATTCTTATGAGAATTAAATGTGAAAACATTTAGTATTGTCCCCAGCACACAGGGGTACTCAGTAGATGTCATTTCTTCTTTCCTTCTCCCTTTGTCAAATTATGCTTGAATAGGACCCAGCTCTGTTGGGTGCCCAGCTCCGTTGGGTGCCCTGCTCTTCAGACACACACACACACACACATGAACCCATCATATTTGGGAAGACCACAGATGAAAGGACATCAGTTGGTGCTTAAGGCGCATAGCATAGCATTGCCATTGGCTGTTCATTCTAGTGCTTGGGAACACACCTACTGAGAGTGTGCGGTCCACTCCATATTCAACAGAGCCGCCACCCTACTTGTCCCAAACTACATACCTGTATGCTTGCCAACCCCATGTCCAGAATAAGTATCTGTTTGCTTTTGACAAAGTCCACATGAGGATTTCTTCGACCAAATTCCTCCATGAGGAGTAGGTCAGCCTTAAATACTGTTGGTTGTTCATTATTGTATTCTTTACCACCTTGTGGAGAAAATTAACAAGAGCAAAGTAATAGTTGTAGCTTTTATTGACTTTCTCTTCAAACTTTACATCATGGTAAGAAATTGCTTAGGGGAGAAAATTTACATCCCATATAGACTACAGACCACCATTTACATAGAATCTAAATCTTATTACTACTGTGGAAGCAGCAGAGATAGGAGTGATCTCTTGAGGGAGATGATTTCCAGTGGCGTAGGTAACATATGTGGATGCCCCATTTTTATAAATGTGCTTGGTAATGATGTGACCTCCCATTCATATAAGACAGGAGTATGCTTTCTACCCCACTGGACAGAGAAGAGTAACAATATGCTGATGTTATGATTTTTATTTCAAACTAAGTACCTCAACAGACAAACCAATGCTGTCATCTAATGGAAGCCAGAAAGAAGAGCCTGCCATCAGCTATTCCAAAGTGAGTTTCTTGAAGTTTGGTAAAGGCCCTTCTCATGTTGACCTTGCTAAGAGTTAAGAATCCTATACACCTGTGACTTTATTCATTTACCTTCATATATTTTGCAGTTACTTTATATGGAGGGTTCATAGGGAACTAACATAATATCTTAATATCTGGTGTTATACACAGGCTGTGTTCATTCTTTCATAGTCATCATTGACATTTAAAAATAACAACTTAAAAATTTTTCCTGGCTAAAATAAGCACAGGCATACTTATAGTTTGGGGTCTTGATCCTTTATTGTCTGTGCACTGGTCAGAACACATGAATATAGAAAACTTGAGCCTATAATACGTGTCTACCTTTACTTCTACTGGCTAGCAGGGGTTGGCCTTTATTCCAGGGATAATTCTCTGTAAGCAGGTATTGATTCCCAGTGGCAGATCCTGCTGGTCTGCCTTATCCACTCTCCTGTTCTTCCGGGCAGTAACATAACAATCCTACAGTTATATGGATGGTGGATATGAGGCTTCCCAGGTGAAGATTCCATTTACCAGACTTGCCACAGCCAGGTCTGGCCATATTACTAAATTTTGGTCAATAAGATGCAAATAGAATTGACACATGTATGTTTCAGATCACATTTTTAGAAGGAAGTTGTTTGCCTTTCCCTATTTTTCTTCTGTTGACATTAAAATAGTAACAACCAGAGAAACTGCTTCAGACTAAGAGGGAGAAATGTATTGAGGAAGACAGGTACGCTGCCAGCCTAGGTCTGTAGATGACCTTGTAGAGTAGAGCTACCCACCTGCCTTCAGTGACCCTCCTACACTTGGCCTGTTATGTCAGGGAGTTTTATCTAGGCCACTGTAGATTGTGGCCTCCTTGTTACAGCAGCCTACCCTACACACTAGCTAATATATCCTCCCCAGGTCATCTGACTGATAAATTGTATAGAACTTTCTTGAGAGATTGCGTTCCGGATGCTTGTCCCTTTCAATTTGCTATTACTTAATACTTATTAGTAATTTTAGACTGAGAAATGAACTTCACAGAGCACAGCATGAAGGGTGTGCTGTTAAACGCTTCCTCCAGAATGTCCAGATGTTCCTTTTGGATTAAGACCGACCATCAGAGAACTGCACACCTGGGCTGTCTTGACTTGGCTCCTTGGAGAATTGCTCCTGGGATCTGAGCCTTGGCTGCGTGCCATCAGCCCACACTGCAGACTGCTAGCAAACAACCCTGAGCCCCACTGCTGCACGTCCCGGAGGACGTGATTGAGGATGTGGTTTGCTACCCTTTGTGAAAACCCAGGGGAGAAGTTTCTTTCAGACCTTGTACCAGGAATAGTCATGCTTCTCCTGAGCAACTGGCTTGTTTTGTTTTTGTGGACACTCTAAATTGTGTAACTGTCTGTGTCTTTCAAAGCCATCTCAAATCCTTTGGGAACAGGACGGGGCATAAAATAAAGCTCTTCAAATCAAGACCAAGCTCCTTATTTAACTCATTATATTGGTTTTGGAAAAGTCACTTTACTTGGCTTAACTTTCTTTGCTTGTGAGTTAGCGACAATGAGTTCTTCCTGTGAATAGAGCTCAAATTAATATTTGTAACACACTCAGAGTTCTCTCAACACCAGTCCTATGGAAACAGTAATAGTTAGTTTCTACAAATCTCTGCCATTCTGTTACTCCCTCTCTTTGAATGTCCTTCCTGAACTTCACTTGTTCATTCATTTATTCAGCAAATCTGAAGATACACTGGTGCACAAAGCTCCCCAGAGAGATTTAATTTAATAAGCCTGGATCCTCACTCTCAAGTAGTTTGAGGAGTTGAGGACATGTTTCCTATGAAAGCAAAGATTTAAGTAACAAACAAACAAGTAAATACATTAATTATAAAATTCTGAGACTGCAATGAAGAGGACTAGGAGCTGGGCATAGTGGTGTGTGCTTGTAGTCCCAGCTACTTGGGAGACTGAGGCCTTGAGCCCAGCAGTTTGAGGCCAGCCTGGGGAACATATATCCTGTCCCTCAAAAACCTAATAATAATAGTAATTAAAAAAAAATTTTAAAAAAGAATAGGACTAGGGAATAGTGAGAGAATAATGATAGTTCTAAAGGTGATGCTCAAAGGGATCTCAAAGAAGGCAACATTCAAGCAAAAACTGGAGATTTAAAAAGAACAACCCTGCTAATAGCTGAGGAAATAAGTAAGTTTGGGCCTGAAAGGGTTTGGCATGTGAATGAGTCTGAGCATGGGCAGGATACACTAAGTAAGGGCAGAAGGGGGAGTTTGGAGAGAGGGTCAGGGACTAGGTCATTTAGGGCCTTGAAGGCCAGAACTTCCCTTACTGGCCATAAGATGCCTCCTCAAGCATCCTGTGCAGCATTGGGGTATGGTATGGCGGATGTTTTAAGGTGATGATTCTGTTCATGTCTCTAGTGTCAGGAAATCTCAACACAACAAGGGGAGCTAAACACAGGGATTAGGGAGGCCCAGAGAGGGATGCTCTGGGTGTTCTCGGTCCGTGTTGAGAGAGACTTCCTAAGTACACATTGGCTGAGCTGAGCTCTTGGGGAATGAGTTAGCCAGAGGGAGGGAGGAGGGTAAACTAGACGGTGAACTGTATGACCCAAGTACGTCCAGCAGCATAGCATGGGTGCTGCCCAACTGAAGCAGCATCAAGGGACATGAAGCTGGGGAAGCTGCTAAGTCCTAGATCAGGGAGAGCCTTGAGTGCCAAATGCTTTCTTCCTTATCCCATGCTGGCAGGTGGTAGGGAGCTGGGTTTTGACTCCTAATAATTATGTGGGAAAATACTTGTTGTCAATCTCTTAAGTAAAACTTACTTATTTTTCATGCTTTCTTTGACCTAAGGAACTTGGAGTGTAAGTGACTCTTCTGCAATTTGAGATGATGATTCATCTCACCCTTGCCTGTGTCATGTCAGCAACTCTCAGCCCTACCCCTCTCCCCAGCTCTGCTTTCTGTAAACTCCTGCAGGCACAGTCCCTGGTGGGCGCCCTTCCGCCTTCCTAAAGGATGGGGAAGTGCTTAGGAAAATGCTCCACAGGTCTGAGTTATGATTCCTACTGTCATCCATATTAGGTTAGGAATCAGTGTTGGTCCTGGCTCTGTGACTAGTACATGAGTGGTCCTGGGCATGTTACTTCTTGAAGCTGATTCCTTACTGGGAAAAAAGGGATAACATCTACCTTCCAGAGTTGTGAGAATTAAATGAAAAATTGAATATATGCAAAGGACTTACCCAGTGGCTACTCAGTGGATGTTATTACGGTTGTTCATAACAGAAGGGTAATAAAAAGGGAAAGCAAATTTAAAGTGTTTTTCTTTTTTGAAGACTGAGAATGGAAATCTACAAAATGGAGAAGCTATTAAATGAATGAGATGATTGTTCTTGGTTAAGTAACTCAACCTCTTTCTTCATCCAAATAGTGGAAACTACAATTTCACCTTCCTATAATTGATTGTATATTCATAAGGGATAGATGTGACCATAGATGCCAAAATTCCTCGAAAAGTGTGTGTTTTCTTCTTTGCTTTGTTTACAGTGTTAATCTAGGTCCCCTAAGAAAGAGATGCCAAGGAATTTATTAGGAGGAATAGTTGTGAGAGAAGATGGGGTGGGGACTAGAGAAGGCTAGAGCTATCAAACTGGGGTGGTGGGATGACCTAAGAGGAGACAGGTAGGAAAGTCAGAAGGAAGCAATCCAAGGAAGGTTTGGCAAAGGGACACAACATTTCAATGTCAACCAATAGCAGAGTCGCACATTCCCCCACATCTTTAAGGAGCAGGGCTCCTTTATGGTGAATTTGGTGGCCAAGAGAATGCACCAACCACAGAGAGCAGAACTGACCCGGGGGCCCAGGCCCAAGGGCTGTGGTTCCAAAACCCATCAGTTCTTAGTACTGAGGCTACATCTCCCCTGGTCTTCTCCAAGCCATGACCCAACTTGGCAGGGACCCGAGTGGGACTCTCCTTTAAGGAACTGGGCCCCCGGGTCAGTTCTGCTCCCTGTGGTTGGTGCATTCTCTTGGCCACCAAATTTACCATGAAGGAGAACCTCTTTTCTTAATAGGAGAGTATATCTTTGCATATAAAACTATTTATTCTGATTCCTTTTGATATGCTGGAGAAGTCTTCCCAGGAAATCAGATGTGGCCATTTTCCCATGAAAGTCAACAAATAATGTGAAGGAAACCATGAACATGAGTGTTGCTTTTATCACAAATGGGACTTTGCAAGAGCCAACGGGGATGGGTTAATGTTCTTTCTTAGACCTGGTACCTTTTCATTTTTGTATTAATACAAAATAGAATCAATTAGTAGTGACCTTCATATCCATTGACTTTTTAGAAAGAATGAAAAGCTCTCTCTTTTCAAATCCTTACTTATGCTTGGAAAGCACTTTACATTTTAGACATGTTCATATGTGTTTTCTCATGTGATTGTCACAAAAATCTTGAAGAGTAAGAACTTCCATTTTAGAGGGATCACAGTGAGGACGGGAAAGTTTAAACCACTTATTTAAAGCGCACAGCGCCTCAGTGGCTCTGTGGGGAGTTATTCCTCTCTGGGATTATTTCCTGCTCTCATCAGAGCAGTGCAGAGTTTGTGAGCACCTCTAATTTAATGAGAAAGAAATGTTCTGAATCTTTCTTATCATTACTCCCAGTTTGAATGTTCTTATTTTATAAATGATGGTGCAGCTCTACAAAAAAAGCAGCAGACGTTTTAAAATGTGTCCCTGGAGGAGGAAGCGCGTTGAAGGGAATTTGAGTCTCTCACCTTGAAAAGAGAAAGCTAAGGGTTGACTTTGTTACTCACATTACATCCAGAAGAAAGTATTATGAGGTAGAGATGGACAAGTTGCTCTTCATCTCCAGAAACATCAGGATGTCAGGAGGTGGGGCTTAACATGAGGCAGAAGAAGGTTCTGAGTTGTCAGGGCAATTAAACAAACCACCAAAACCACGGGGAAAGGCTTGACGGACCTTACACTTGTCTGGCGGGTTTCCTGCCTACTTAAGGGAGGAGGGAAGGAACCAGAACCTTTTGCCCTCTGTACCCTGTTAGGGCTGTAATTCTATGACATCAGAATAAAGACGCAGGAGACTACTTGTTAGGTTCGTAACATGATGACTTGTGTCATGAGAGAAGCATGTTACGGATCAGTCAGCCTTTATGCTGGTGTTACAAAAAGCTCACTGTGCTCTCCCCTATTCATTCACGCAACAAGTATTTATTGAGTACCTACTGGTTTCCAGGCAATATTCTAGGTGCTAAGGGTTTATACAGTGGTGACTAGGCCAGGTCCTTGCCTTTGTGGCTTTCATATTTTAGAGGACAGAGACAGGCAATCGATGAATAAACAGATAAAGTAACAACCGTAGAGAGTGACAAGTGCTATGATAAGAGAGAATAAATCAGTGCAATGTTACAGAGAATGATGTGGGCTATTGTAGACCCAGTGATCTGGGGAAGTGTCTCTGAAGGGGTGTCATTGGATCAGAGATCTTGGAAATGAGAAGGACCAAACCCTGCAAAAATGATTTAGGGGAGGACTCTCTCAGGTAGAGGGGATAGTGGTGTAAGGTGGCATTTGGGATGAGCCTTGAAGATAGGCATCTAGGGTAAGGAGCAGCTCAAGAAGAGGGAAGAACTAGAGTGAAGATGTCTTAGGTAATGATTGTGAAGTATTTTCTTGGAGTGGTGGCTGGTGGAGTTGGTACCTAGCCTTTTTTTTTTTTCATTTTTTATATTGTTTTATTTTTTCCTTTTATTAATTCATATACACATAACTCATGAATACATTTATGCATTTGTGGGATATAAAGTGTTTACTTGTTATAAATTTGGAGTGCTTATATCAAACTAATTAATATAGGTTTCACCTCATTTATTTAATTATTGTGTTAAGACATTTATGTTCTATACTTGATAGATTTGACTTGTACCCTTGCAGTATGCTCCATAGGTGTGATCCCACTGTTTACCCTCCCTCTATCAAACCTTCCCCCTCCACTTCTCACCTTCATCCTGGGCTATAGTTGTGATCTATCTTTCATAAGAAAGTGTGAGTAATTATAAATTGGTTTCATAAAAGTACTGAGTTCATTGAATACTTTTTCTTCCATTCTTGAGATACTTTACTAAGAAGAATGTGTTTGCCTTGGTTCTTAAATTTGAGCGTGCTTCAGAATCACTGGGGAGGCTTGTTAAAGTACAGGTTCCTGGGCTCCATACCTGGTGTTTCAGATTCAGTCAATCCACTGTGGGGCCTGAACATTTGCATTTCTAGTACGTTTCCGGGTGATGCTGATGCTCATCTGCTAACAGAGTCACTGGAAAGATCAGTCACTTTTTAATGTTCAATTTATTTAATAATATTAATAAGAAAAGACATCATTTACTGAGCCCTAGCTGTGTGTCAGGTCCTTCATAGACTCTCTTGCAGAATCGCTATAACAGCCTGTGAAGCAGGTATTATGACTACCCCACTTACAGTTGTGGGATCAGCCTGGACAGATTGAGTGATGTACCGAAGCTTATAAAGCTTCTTCACAATGGAAGAAAGTGGCGGAACTGGAGGGAGAGGCATGGCCATGGGATTCTGAAACTACTCTCTGCATGCCATAATTTGACTACAGAAGGTGGAGAGGCAGCAGCTAGCTGGATAATGTAATCAATGGGGAATGAAGGTATCCTATGAGGAAACTGCAGCATATTGGGCCTGGTGGTTCTCCATTCAGCAGGCCTTCCCGCTGCTCTTCCCTAAGAGAAGGCTGATTTTCTCCAGATACCACCTTCCCAGGACCCTGAGTCTAGGCCCATCAGCAGACAGCATTTTCTAGGCAGCTGTTTCTGGTTCTGGCTAGAAAGCGTATCTTAAATTGGTAGGACTAAATGGAGGCCTTATATTCATTCTACTTCCTGAGAGAAAGCTGGGAGAGCAACCTTCTTCTGTCTTTGCCTGGCTGTGAAGGCAGGGCATGTCCCTGATTGCTGTTGGCAGCTGTTTCCCAGCCACGCGAACAGCTGTCTGAACACAAAGCTGACACACGGAGCCTGCGGAGTGGGAAGCCAGAAGGCATTTTTGTTTTTTTTATTTCAGGTTAATGTGAGGGCACAAACAACCAGGTTATGATGTTTGCAATTGTTAGATAGAGTCCCTGTTGTAGTTGTGTCCTGCACCCAAAAGGTGTGCCATATACCTTTACATTGTGTCCATTAAGCGGGAGCACACCGATCCCCCTCCTTCCTCCCCTCCCCCTCCTTGTTCCCTCTCCCTCCAACTTGAATTACGTTTTCCTCTTATGTATCAGTTCATCTACTGGCTTCATATTACTACCGAGTACATTGGGTGCTTGCTTTTCCATTCTTGTAATTGATACTTTACTAAGAAGAATGTGCTTCACCTCCATTCAGGTTAATATAAAGGATGTAAAGTCTCCATCTTTTTTTTATGGCGTCTCAATTCTTGATCACTTGGCCATTTCATGAAATCTTGGAACTCAGAGAACCCTGCTTGACCTTTGAACTTTCTTAAATGACCAATTTCCCTTTGGCTTGAGCCAGTTTCAGTCGGAGTAATGGGCTACTAACAACTTTATAACTGATAGAACAGGAGCTACAATATGAAGGAGCATGTTTAGAATGTATAACCATTTTAACATAGAAATGAGCCGTAGATGTTCTAAGTCTGTAGGGTTTTGGGGGGTCATAATGTTGGCCACTTATTCTGAATGTTGCACGAAAGTGGGGGGGAAGGAGAGGAGGAGAATGAAGTCGTGGAAACATTCCTGTGACCAGGGGTGTCCAACCTGCAGCGCGGGGGAGCCACATGCTGGTTTTGTGAGGGTATTTTTTGGCTTATCTGTGTTGTTGGATATCACCAAAATAAGTAGTGACCTGGACCTTTTTTGTGCTAATTAGCTTGCCTTAGTGTTCGTGTATTTACTGTGTGGTCCAAGACAACTCTTATTTCTCCAGTGTGAGACAGAAAAGAAAAAAGGTTGGATACCCCTGGTGTAGTCCTTCATCCTCAAGAATGCTTTCAGGAAATTAGGTGGCTTGAGAGTGATGACAGTCTCAACACATCTCTTCTTTCTTACCCTGTTCTAACTCTTTTATCCCGATTGCCATGTTCCTCCCCAACCAAAATGCACATGAAACTCATACGTCAGGATTCCTCATGATATGGATGGAAATGTTTGGCCCAAGCAATGTGGTAAGGGACAGTTGGTTAGCACCATGGTGTGACTGGAATGACAACTTGGTAAAAAACACAAATTTCACAATCACCTCTTTTTATTCTAGTAAGTATAATATTAGTGCACTATGAGGGTGATTTTGTACTTCCTGTACTTCTTGTGTGTGACAAGGAAAGGCTGAAAAGCTGTATGTCAGGGAAGAGGTGATTCACTGGAAAAATTAAGTAGGCAGTAATAGAGGATTTGTTGGAAGAACTTAAGTGGCAGGAATAGGGGATTAGTTGAAATATATTAAAGATCTTTTGTATTGTCCACAAAAGAAAAATCATAGGCACATTAGAAGGGTAAGCAGGAGAAAGAATTATAAAAATTTTAGGAGGGAAAATGAGTTTCTAAATTTATAAAATTCTGAATTCCAGATCTTTTAAAAAAATTGTTATTTGTCTTTATTCACACTTACTATACTAAGATTAGAAATACAATTTTAAAAGCTCATGTTCTGCTTGCTCAGAAATAAACACTTCTGACATTTGATTTATTTCCTTGTAGTTTATGAAGATAGAAATAATCATTAGTATGTCTATGCCCAGGTATAATACATATGTTTATATGTTAATATTTTTCTAACAACATATATGTACATGTTATCATTTTTCTACAAAATGGATTTATGATATTTTTAGTGTAAAACAAAGTATTTATAACTTTGGTAACGGTTTTTAGGTGTTCCATCAAATTGGCCAATAAAATGACTTCAAAATTTCTCTCTTAAAATCATGAAAGAAAAGGAATAATGCTTGAAAATGAAATAGTAATAAATTAAGCAGGAAAATATTTTAAAAACCATGAAGGATAGGTAAAAAAGTTTAAAGGTGTCTAAAATGTTTAAAGGTGTTTAAAGGTGTCAACCCCCTTACTTTGCATTCAAATAAGCCAGGATAGTTGATCCCCCTTTTAAATCTGTTTCCTCCAAAAGCTGGGGAGTCAGGTAAAACACCTAACTGAAAGAGTGAAGGCGTTTGGAAAAGCTGTCTATGGATCTAGCAGGTGAATGGAGTGACACATACCTGCTGGGTCTCTCACATTTGCAAGGGTTAGTGTAGCAGCAAAGAGGAAAAGACATAATTGGGACTACTAATTTACATGGGAAAATTTGGTGACTCAGATTGGAGCAGCAAAGGCCCAGCCAGCAGTGCCTACCTGCCTTTTGGTCTGTCCTGTGTGGCATTCTCTCCTCCCTCTGAGCCTAACTAACCACTTGGGGATTTGGAGATTTTCTGAGCCTCCCTGTGAGCCAGGGAGCTCAGATACTAACCAGAGGCTGGTGAGGACTCTTTGCTGATGAGGAAAAGAATGTAAGACTGTCTTAAGAAATGAGAGATAAGAAAATGAAAGATCCATAGAGAGAAAAATGTCTCCATTTGCCAGTGTTAATGCAAGATTTCATATTAATATGATTAAGAACGTATCCCACAGCTCAAAAAAGGCCAGAATATGAACAAAAGGAGGATAAGAAGATATAGCTGCCAAACAACAACTGGAAAACAAAACTAAACTAAACAAAGCCGAAATAAAAACCAAGAAGCACAAACCTCACTCTTACAGTCTTAGAAGTGATTATTTTCTGCCAAGGAAGCAGAACATCCAGGAGGAGCATGAAAAGCAATGTCAGAAGGAGGCGGAGGATGTAGACTAGGCTGGGCGATCCCTCACAGTGGATGCTGTTACATTTGGACGTGGTGAGGATGTGCGTGACTTTCCTAAGTTGGAAAAATGGTTGGGGATTGGCCTTTAACTAAAAGAGAACAGACTTGAGGATGACTTACTTTGTTAAACAATTGATGCTTTGTTGTATTTAAAGAGGAAATAGGAAGCAAAAAAGTGATGTAGTAATTATGCCCCCAGATTAATACCCAGATATGTTCTATGGATATCTTGGCAAGTTTATCTGATTTCAGATGTATCCATCTATCTAATATGTTCTGTTTTGTTTTATCTTACTTGGGATTTGGTTTTTAAAAGTGAGCACGGGCCTTCTGCTTTAATCTAACATGGAGTAAAAGGATTGGATTTATCCCCTTGCCTAAAATAACACCCCAAAGCAGACAAAATACATGAAACATTGATTTCCTGACACTGGGCATCAAGGCAGTGAGGTATCTTTGATTCCTAAGAGATAGGAAACTAATGAGGTGAGCCCTATGAATGTCTGCAGTTTACTGCCCGGAGAAATTTCCAGGCTGTGGTACAGGGAGGGGATAATATAGAAGAGCCCGAAAACGCTATGGCTGAATAACTTGAGTTATTTTTTCTTTTTAAAGAGTCTAAACCACACACACATGCAGACAGGAGAAAGAGACTTTTCAGCAAGACTTGGTCAGCACTCCTGTAAGGAGGCGAACTCTCTGGAAACATCCCAGCATGGGGCGATGAGGAAGGTCAGCAGATGAGCAGCCAAATTCAATGGAAACAAGGATCAAAACCAAGGCCTTCTAAGGGCTTCCTGAGTTTTCTGCTTAGGAGGGACGGGTAGTTCGGACCAGAGCCACAGTGTGGGTTGGCTGGTAAATTAGCTGCGGCTTGTTTTTTAGTATTTATGCTTCAGGACATAATAAACCGTACACAACTCCTTTTACAGCATGGGGTTCCTTTCTCTTGAGTTCCCCTTTTGTTTTGAAGAGTCCTTCAGGAATAAAAGCCTCCTTCATCAGCTTGTCGGAGGGAGCCTGAACTGAGAGTGACCCAACCAGCAGGTGTCGTCCCTTATCCTTGTGTGCGGAGTGCCTCTGCCCTTCCAAAGGAAAGGGGTCTAAGGAGGACTCGTTCTCCTTTATCTCATTGTGGCTTGTGGATACCCTTTAACTAAGTGAGGTCAAAGGGGGAATTTAAAAAGAGAAGAAAAAGCCCAAATGAAATCCACAGATGCATTTCCTTGTGTGTGTGCATATGTGAGAGAGTGTGTGTACTTGTGTGTATTATTCTTTCTTAAAATGAGGTGGGATTTTTCTGGAAGCTTTTACATCAGAGATTTCCTGGTACTTTAGACTAATTTTATTTTACATGCATGGGATAATCTATATCTTATACAGTAGAAACTCCAGAGGTGACTATCTCCCTACATTGACCACCTCCTTAAGTTGACCTAATTTTCATAGACTGGACATGCACCACACGTACGTAGGTGTCAGTACAGTTGGCTTAGTTCCTTATGTGGACCACATCGGTATGTTGACCAGTTTGTTACATTCCCTTGGGTGGTCAATTTACCGAAGTCCTGTAATTAGGTTAGTTTCCTGGCAGAATTAACCTAATCATAGTACTTCTCCAAAGAACCTAAATTACTCAAATAGATAAGTTAATTAAGGTGAGTTGAGCTCCTACCACGCACACATCATAGAGATGGAGAAAAGTGTGTTCTGCCTCTCAGGCCTCTTACAGGTTGGGTGTGAGGGGCTGGAGGGGCAGAATGTTGGGACAGAGTTGGGAGAGGCTACCAGGCAGGCCACACGTACCAGACAGGATGAGGGAACTGGAGTCAGAATTGTTTTTCAGAGGTTTCCTAAGTGAGGCAGAGTTTTCTGATATTCAGGAAGCAAAGGAATCTTATATGGCTTTCTATATAAATGAAAAATCATACTCAAAAATCAGGTGGCACGTGAGAGGCCCTGCACATGAGATGTCTTCTGCCACTTCAATTTAAGCACAAAAGTATGTGCCCAGATGTAGATAGGCACTTTGTGAAATGCCACTCTTATGCCTCACCATAAATAGCTGGGAACATAACACAATTATTTTGGTGTCTTATGTGTGATGTGAGTGATTAGGCTTGAGAAAAGTCACGTTCCTGAGGTTGGTATGTCAGGCCAACACCCCAAATTCCCATCAAGTTTGGTCCTGTGGTGGTAGAAGTTCCTTTCGAGTTTAGGTTGAGTCATTGTCACGATGACTCTCTATCCAAGAACTGTAGGATTTGGGGGCTCTAGAATCAGAAGCAAGTGTGAACTGGTGTTGTGAGATTTTCCAAAAAGAAGTGCTGGGTAAATAGAGCAGGGAGAGGCAGCACCAGGTGGAATGGCAGACACAGCCCCGAGATGTGTTCTGAAAGTGCCCAGCAGCCCTTGAACAGGGGTCAGAGAAGGGTTAATGGGTAGGTTTTGTTAGGGAAAAAATATTTTACAAAGTCATAAAAGTCAAAAGGCAGCCTTGCAAAAAGCATCAACTCGGTGATTAGTGTATCCAGCTAGTAATTATTTAGTGGAGGTTGTCTGTGTGTCCAGACGTACCTTTCAGGGGCAGCACTGTGAGTCACTGGAGATTTGATTGTTGCAACCAGAAAAAACAGATTGGGTTTTAGGAGCAGAATCTCTTAGGATCAGTGGAGTCCCTATTAAAATAGCATAAACATCCAAGGGGTTATTTTCTGACATAAACTGAAGTCTGGGAGTAGGCCATTTAGTGTTGGTCATCAGAGACTTGGACTCCTTCCAGTTTATAGCATTTTCGTCCCTGGGGCCTGGTTCTTTACCTACTGTCCAAGATGGTGGCTGGAACTCAACTTGTTACATTCCAGATAGCAGAAAGTACTTAAATCGCATTGGTCAGCTTCAGTCATAAGGTCACACCCACCTAAGGAAGGCTGGAAAATGCAATACTTTAACTAGGCACATGGTTACGCTTATAAATTCAAGAGTTTGGGATTTTGTTACCCTGGAGGGAGAAGACAACAGATTTTGGTCCTGTTCAATGAGACATAATAGGAAGCTTATAATTGAAGGATAAAAATAAAAACAGCATGCGCGGCACATGTATCACAAGTGATAGAAAGTAGTTGCCATTCATTTAGTAGTTTGCCTCATTCATTCATTCATCAGTTAATGAGCACCAAATGATGTGCTCATCTAGGCTATAAAAAAGTGTCTCTAGACTCTAGGCTGACTCCTGGGAATCTCCGTCTTGAAAGGCAAAACTATGTCCTTTAATTAGCATAATCTTTTGTTTGGGATTTGGGAAAGAGATCATCAGTCTCATTGAACAGAATCATTCATAAGGTCATAACTTGTAGATGAAAAATGATTTCTTCCAGAAACTTTCAGAGCAGCCAAATACTAGAAAATTCTCTGCTATGATGAACCAAACATTTACTCCATTCCTATTCTTCTTCTCATTCCCTAACTGTGAACTCCTATCTATCCAAGTGTCTTTTGAGGACCACCTAGAACAATTATTGAGTTTGTCCTCTGTTCTGCTCACTATCTTTCTTCTCTCAGGGTTTATTTTTCCAAAAGAAAAAGCCCTAATACTCTTTCTCTTGTTCTGTACATAGCAGGATTTGGGGAAAGGAATGAGGAGGGAAATAATTTTTCTGTGGGGGCTTATTATGTGCTTGGCACTATCTCAACCTTCACAGGAGCCCTGGGAGAGGGCTATATTTTTCATATTTTGTAAGTAAAAACCCAGGTTTATGGAAGTAACCATCACGAGTTACCTCTTTCAGTTCTTACACTCAGCCACTGTGCAGGAAAGACTTAGTTCTGACCTGTTGGGGCACTTGAGCTGTCCTTTCCAACCATACCTTACTGGTCTATCTTCCTGGTTACTCCATTTTGAAGATGCCCAATATTCTTAGTTCCAAAATAGGACTCATTTCCTACTTGCCTCAAGGAGAGACTGATGCACCTGAAAACAGACCTTTCTTTGCTCCAGGGAAATATAGAGAACGTGGGCTGGTTGTGACAATTCCCTACACATGGTGGATAGAAGGGGCCCAAGTGGGTCTCAACCCCAATTCAGGAATATAGGTAGTCCCTGAGTTACAAATATCTGACTTACGTACAACCTACACTTATGAATGGAGGGTATACAGTAAGTCTCAGAGTTCCAACCATCTGACCAATGTATGAATCACATTTAGAAATGAAGACCTGTGTAAATGTTCCTGTTCTGACTTACATACAAATTCAACTTAAGAACAAACGTACAGAATCTATGTCATTTGTAACCTGGGGACTGCCTGTCGTGTTGCAGATTTCTTGAAGGGCATCTCAGTCAAGTAATATTGTCAACAGCAGTTGGCTTTAGAGGGACTATTAAGTCTTCTATCCAGTGGGAATGATGAGGCCGTGCATCTGCATCACCCCTCTGCCTTCATACAACTAAATTGTTGTGCCCTTAATCCACAGTAAAGGAACTTATGCCCTCTACCTGTGTCTATGCTACTTGTAGTTTTCTGTCAGTGCTCATTGTTCTTGTCAAAGTGCTCTTTATTCTGCCCCCTAATATTAAGAGTTTGTAAGAATTGATGGCAGTAACAGGGAGACATATAGGAAACAGCTTCATTAAAGTAATGAAGCTCTGACGAAATGTTGTTGGTTTGTATAATTTCATCGTCAGAGACCATGTTAGCAGTGACAGAATCGTCCAGTCTTTCTCTCTAATTTTATAGGGAAGGAAACTGAGGCCTAGAGCAGGATCATGTAGCTAGCTGGTCCTTTAGGGGAAGTTTCACTTAGTATTCTCAAATTTAAACACATTCTCAAATTAAACTGGTGCAGTTTAGGTTTTGGCAACAATTCTGTGGGCAGTGAAGGATGGTGCATAAGAGTGCTCGCCATGGGTGCAGTCTTGGGTGAGTGATTTAGTTTCTTTAAAACTCTGTTTCCCCATCTTAAAATAGGGACAATAACAATTTTAAAGGGTTGTTATGAAGATGAGAGGGATTACTATTACATAGCACTTAGGCTAGTGACTGGCACATATTAAGTGACAGATAGATAGTCATTTAAAAATGAAAATAAATAAAAAAAATAAAAATGAAAATAAACTTTTATTAGAAGAGAAAATGATCCATGGGTCTGTGAGATTGGAATTCCCATTTTATACCCCCTTTTTTGTCACTAACAACAGGATTTTGTAGGGTCTGAGGATTTTCTACCTTATTGAATAATTTCATGAGCATTATATAATTTGGTTTGTATTGAATCCTGGGTGATGGATCCTTTTAGCTCCTTTTCAAGATAAAGATACTGAGGGGAAAGTGATTTGTTTAATCTCACACATCTAACATGGGATAGAATCTAATGCATTTCCTCATTGGTATAATTGTTATCATTTTTATAGCACTTACTGTGTGCCAAGCAGTGTGCTAGGTTCTAGTTTTTTTGGTGTTAACTCTAACCCTCTTAGCAATCTGTAAGATATTATCCCAATTTTACAGGTGGCAAAAGTGAGGCCAGAGGGGTTAAATAACTTGCTTCAGGTCCCATAACTAATGAATGGAGTCATCAGAATTTTTCTTGAGACCAAAAAAACCTTTGTCCTTTTTACTCTGAGAAGCTAATTCTCCTTATTGTTTTCTGAAAGAAAAGATGGATTGTCGGCTTCTTGGCTACAGGTCTTTGATATCAAGGATTGTGTCTTTACATCTTTGCATTCCCTGGATCACAGAGCCTCGCATCACGCATGGTCTGACATTATGGACACTGGCTGATCTCAGTGGAAATGCTGCTCTTCTCAGCTCTCTCTTCTACCTAGGTAAGGAAGTGAGTGGTCAGAGCCTTGACCTTGGCTCAGTTGCAGCTTGGTGCCAGTTCCTAAAGTTATTTGAATGTAGTTCCTAAAGTTATTTGCTTTCTTTATCATTGGATGCCATTAGATCTTACTTGCTTTGCATTTTTTGGTCTCTTCTTTGGAAAACTACTCAAAGTTATGATTTCACTCATCCATAGCAGAACAAAGGCTCAGTAATGCAATGATAATTGAATTGTTAATGAAAACAGGTCTTGATAAAATGGAAATCTCAGTTCTCTGCCAGTTGGGAATATTCAGAAGCAGCTCTATGAGGAGTATGATGGATGGATTCAGTGGTGCTACCAATGATGAAAAAGACTTGTAGTGAGAGGTGGAATGGATGACTCTGTAGAAGAATGACACTAAACTTTAACATAAATGTTCCTTGGCCACTTGATAGACAAATGGGGCCTGGAAAACAAGTGACTTCACAAGAGGTTATGCGCAAAGGGAGGGTCTTGCTCAGTCACTGTTGGGTTAATTCTCAGTTGTGCAGGTGAGGGAGCGGAGATGTGCTGCGGCTAACCTAAAGACCAAAAGAAAGGTGGTAGGAAGGCTGAGCCTAGGATCCAGGCTCTTCATTCTCCACCTAGGCCTCTTTTTATATAAGATTTAGTGACTGGCAGTGGAGGATGAGGAGAAGAAAGTGCTGAGGATAACCCCCTCGTTTCAGACTTGCTTCTGGGGGAAGAAGAGAAGGAAGTTTGACAAGTTTACTCATGGCCACTAGCAAAGTATTGGTTTCTGTTGTGAGCTGCTGATGATCCCAATGGTGATGTTTTAAATGGGATCTTTGCTGTATCGGAATGGGCTGAAGATGAGAGGGAATTGAAGTAGTAGAGACTGCTGGTATAGATTACACTTTCAATATGTCTGGGGAAGGGAATTACCATGAAGCAAGATAGGAATTGGAAGGGGGAAAATAAGAATCTTTTTTTGTCTTTTAAAGGGGTCTAAGACTTAAGCTTATTTTTAGGCTAAGAAGAACCCAGAGTGAAAGGAGTTGATGACAGGGATAAGAGGGCATGACTGGAAGAAGATGGATAAGAAGGAATCTGGTCCACAGGTGACAAGCTAGCTCAAAAGTGAGGAAGGATATGTGAGGGAAGGAGATAAAAAGGCATAGTTGCTGTTATATGTAAGTTTAGAGAAGGATGTACTACTGTTGAAAGCCTTTTATATTCTCTGTGAAGTAGGAAATGTTCATTGATAACTTGCTTATGGGGGAGTTAAGATCAGCCAACTTTCACATAACAACATACAGGTAAAGGAATTAGACAAATTGCCATTGTTTTTTGGAACTGAAGCATGAACAGAAGGGGTAATTGGCTTTGCTAATTGTTTTATCTCATTTGGTAACAGCAGCGGGGAGTTGATCTTTAGCTGGGATGTGGATGAATGTACACATAACTGATGTGTGGGTATGCTTGTGAAACCGACCAGAAAACTGCCTCCTGCCAGATCATTCTCATTCCCTGATCAATCTTGGGCTCCTAATTGGTCTAGACCACTGTGGTGAATTCAGGCTTCCCTGTCATCCTTTGCTGAAATGTACCTACTTCTGAGATGGAGTGTGAAACTGATTATGATGGAGCTTGAAACTGATAGTGATGGAGCCTGGAAACTCTGTCCTCCAGGACAGGATGAGGCTGATCAAGCTGAGGTGTCCAGGCTCGAGTCTGTCTCCTCTGGGACTAAGAAGAAAGTGGACTCCTAGTAGCCCTTATATAAACCCTCTGCTCTGCTGTCTCTTATGCCATATGTTATAAGATGTC
This sequence comes from Perodicticus potto, assembly GCA_963574655.1. Classification (NCBI taxonomy): domain Eukaryota; kingdom Metazoa; phylum Chordata; class Mammalia; order Primates; family Lorisidae; genus Perodicticus; species Perodicticus potto. The sequence goes on from CAUYRH010068862.1 coordinate 36,557, forward strand.
TGGTTCAAGTTAAAGTTCCCCTTTGTGGAAGCTAATAAAGCCTCGGTGTTGTCATAGAAAGTGTTTCAGTTTGGAGGCAAATGTGCCTACCTTTAAGCCCTGGCCCCATCACATGTGACCTGGGCTCTAATGAAGCCTCACTACACTTCTCTGAGTGTCAGTGCTTCTCAGTAGAGGGAGATAACAGTTTCTCCCCTGGTTACTGCAGATTCATTGAGAGGATCACCTAGGCCAATGAACATAAGAGGTGATATATGAGGCAAGGGATGCTTTTATTAAGAATTGGGGAGGGAGGTGTCATTTACTGATTACCATTTGTGTTCTAGACATTGTTCTGGGTGCTTCACTTTCCTGATCCTGTTTCATCCTTATGGAAAACCTCTGGGGTTAGTAGTATCATCCTCATTTTACAGATGGGAAAACACATCTACAGGCTTGACTTGTCCCCTCATAGAGAAAACAAGTGTTATTCATTTTTTGCCTGGGACAGTCGTAGGTCACATCTGTTGTTCCAGAGTAATCATTAATAGACTCACCTTTCACTTTTGAAAGGCTAGAATCCAAATATGGTTACTCTGCAAGGTGGGTTTTTCTTTCTTTTTTTCTTTCTGCCCCTTAACAAGGCTGCACTTTTCTTCCTCAAAAGCAAGCAAGAGACTCCCTCCTAATCTGCTAAGCCCTGCCTGGGATACTCTTAGCAGGGCCAGTTCATATATTCCTTATATAGGAATAAAATCCCATAAATGGAGCTACAAGAGGAAATAATCATTTGGTATGTGATATGAGAGCCATTGATTTATTTACTCACATATTCATTCATTTATTCATTTATTGACCACTTACTACATGCAAGATGGGTATGAGAGTGGGAGGATAAGAAGATGACAACCACAAGAAGCTTCAAGTCCAAAGGGCAGGTGAAGTCAAGGACACCAGGCTGAAAGTGTAGCGTTTAAAGACATAGTTCCAGGATAATGTATCAGTGGGATTCTGGGAGGAGACTTCAAATGTAATTTAGGAAAGTTTCTTATCAGAAGTATCTTTTAGGCTAACTTTGAATATCTGTAGGACATGAATAAGCAGAGCAGTGGATGTCAAAAACTTAGCACATCAACATTAAAAACTTCACGATGATGGTCACAATGGTTACAGTGCATTTGGTTTCTCAAGAACCAAACAGTCAGCAGAAATAAAGCCTCACAGTAGTTTTATAGGTCTATTAATTAAAAAAGATCAGCAAATACTAAGACCATTGTTAACCTATGACCCAAATGATGAAGCTCTGAGAGAAAACCAGAAAATTGCTAGAATTTCCATCACACAGTAAGAACTTTGTGTCTTTTAGGAACAGCCACTTTTTTTTTGGTAACTTCTGAATTAAATAAGTTAGTACATTTTAACATATTAATATGTTATTTTATTAATAAATTGATTTTAATTTATTTTTCATTATTTAATTTATTAATTAACCAATTGAATATATTAAACCCCATGTCAGGAATGTTTCATAGCTCAGGAGGTAACCCGTGAGTCATCTTTAGTTATACATGGATACGAAAATCTATGAAATAGTTTAACATTTGCCAGGTAGAAATAGTTCATTGCTTGGTAGGGGCCACATTGGGACAAAACATGCTGCCAGAATGTTTCACAGCAAGTTGGAGAGAAGTGCTGCCTCCATCGAAATACAATGATAAAGAGTCAATCATTTGATCAAGAGTATAAATAGTAAAGGAAGACTTAGAAATGAAGATCTTAAAGATAGCTCAAGTGGTTAGGACGCTAGCCACATACACTGGACCTGGCGGGTTTGAATCCATCTCCAGCCTGCCAAACAACAATGACAACTACAATAAAAAAATAGCCAGGCATTGTGGCAGGCACCTGTAGTCTCAGCTACTTGGGAGGCTGAGGTAAGAGAATCGCTTGTGCCCAAGAGTTTGAAGTTGCTGTGATCTCTGACGCCACAGCACTCTACCCAGGGTGACAGCTTGAGACTCTGTCTCAAAAAAAAAAAAAAGATCTTAAAGATAAAAAGCACACATCCCAACTCATGTCAAATGGCATGAGAGACACGATCAATGTGGGATACTGAAGAGCATTTGTCCTTGCTAGAGCACAAAGACACTGTCCCTGCAGGTAGGTGGAGGCTTCTTTAGCCCTTTAGTGTGAGGACTTGGCTTGTCCCATCACAGAGTAACCAGAGGTAGCTCAGTTTAGAGCATGGGCTTCACCACGGTCAACAAATATCTTGCCACCTTCATAAAATTAAAACATAAAGAAAGAAACAAGCTTATCAGATGTGATTGGGACCAGTAGTTGGTTGGTATTTTGAAAAGCTGGTTAAAGTGGGAAAAAAAAGATACATATATACAATAAACATTTCATTCGGATACAAAGCATACATGTACCCATGATTTTGCCAATCTTTTGCTGTTAGTTAGACTAAAGCTTTTCTTTGGGAATGGTTCACCAACCACAGCCATGACACACAATCTACAATTTCTAGTTCTGCTTTCTTTAACATGGAATAGACTTGAAGATGTTTATGAAGCAACTTGGGGAATAATCCTTATAGATTTTTGTAATTTTCCCCCCCAAATTATTTATAGTCATCTCCCCTATATCTATTTCCAGAGCATTTACATAGTGATCATTCTTTACTGAGTTTTTTCAAAAATTCGAGTCATATTTCATAGAAGCAATCCTTATTGCATTTATATTTCATTGATTCCTGTAATATTTAAATCATGTCATTGTAGAACAACTGGCATAAATATGTTTGGGAACCAACCCAGATGACTCTGGTGAGCCAGTAACAGACTCGAGGTTCTGCTAGCTGCTCCTGTTTGCTCCTGGTTATCTGTCCATATGCCCTGTGTATTTGTCCATACGTTACAGAAGGACAGGAGATTAAGTGGAGGATTCTCAAGACAGGTTCTTGTACATGTACTTGGTACAGTCCTTTGCCCAAAACCTAGAAGATCCTGGTACTTGGGGTGGGAAACCCAGCTGAGTAACCTCCCCTACCTCCCAGCCCCTTATAGCCTCTTTGTAGGTGAGGACTATTTCTGTCTGAGTGAGAGACATATTATAAGCATTTTGACCTTTCACTGTTAAGTGTAAAGCTTCTTGAAGTCTTGATTTTGATATTTCTTTTCTATCCTTACCTCCGAGCTGAGGGCTCTGTAAGATTGTAGCTGCTGAGTATGTGTGTGTTGTTCTGATGATTGACTGACTTCCTAATACCTCCCACTTAGAAGTAAATTTTCAAAGCTTTGGCTGTATTTTTCAGAGACTGGAGTGAAGGCCTAATTATCCCCACATTAGGGAAGTAACTGAGACTGAAGTCTGATGGGATTTACCCCATAGTAGGCGTGGTAAGGAAGGGTGGGAATGCCTTCTGTTTTGATTGTCACACAGGTGTCCTTAGGCAGTGCTTTCTCAGTAGCATCTCAGGCGACATCCTTTGGATGGGAATGTGGCCCTGTCAGTGACCAGCTATGTGTTTCTGAGAAGTGACATGCTACAAAGCAACTCTGAACTTTGCTTTTTCTACATGTGAACTAGGAATGAAAATACCTAGTGTGCACAGTGTTGTGAGGACTGAGTGGGATACCATAGGCCACGTGCTCGGCACGCTGCCCAGGCACAGAGCAGATGCTCAGCACTGAACATCAAATGCTTTCCTGGCGCTTCCACGCATCACAGAACAGTGACTGTTTCTCTCCATCCCTTTTTCAGGTCATTCCAAAGTTGTGCTGTTTTTCACTGGACCATACAGAAATGTCCTTCAGTTCTACACAAAGATCTGGAATATTGCTTTAGTTTTGCACAGCTGGGGCTGAGCCTTTTCGGTGCACCATGGAAGGTCTACCAGAAACACAAGATTCACTCCTAACCTGGGTGCCTGGGTTGAAGTACTTGTTTGCACTAAGAAAAGAGAGACGTCAGCTGAATCCAACTTAACTTTGATATTTATGTTTCTCTGGGGCTGTGTGAGAATAGAAACCAAGAATGTTTTGCAATGAGAAATAAATGCATGAAGCTGAAGCAGGAAGTTAGTTTAAGACAATGGAAACACCAGCCCTCATTCCCATCCTTGGGAAAACAAACAAGCAACATGCACACCAGCCACCACTTAAAAGTTTTGGAGTATACTCAAGAGAAAAGTTTTGCCCATGCACAAAAGCCCAGTCCCCTCACAGCTATACACTGGGCTCTTTGTGATGTGGCCCCTGTCTCCTCCTGGGCCACTGTTAGACCTTCCTGGACTGTGCCTCCTTCCCAAGCATCTGGAGCTTCAACCAAATCAATCCACCATGACAAAAACCCACTGTGTGGTTTTAAGCTGTTGTGGGGTGGTACAACCTGTGACTCTTCCCCCAAAACTTCTCCTCCATGTCCATCTGGTGAGCTTCCTTCAAATGAAATCTTCACTCTGAAGCTTTTCCTAAATACTTTCACCCTGCCTCTCAAACATTTCAGTGAAAAGTTAGTCATCAATGATCTATAATAAATGGCTCATTATATATACACTTATACTCACCATATTTGTTCTTTCTTTTTTTCTTTCTCCTCTTCTTTTCTCTCTCCTCCTATCTCTCTCTTTCTCTCCCTCTCAGATTTTCTTCTTTCTCCTTCTCCTTCTACTCCTTTTTCCCTGCTCCTCCCCTTCCTCTTCCTCTTCTTTGTTTTTCTTCTTCTTTCTATCTTTTATTCTATAGCTGTGCTGCATGGCAGCCAAGAGCCATACATAGCAAATTAACTTCAACTTGAAATTAAGTAAATGACAGATTCCATTCCTCAGCTACATTTCTCTCTCTCTTTTTAAAATAGAGTCTCACTTTGTCACCCTGGATAGAGTGCTATGGCATCATAGCTCACAGCAACCTCAAACTCTTGGACTTGAGCAGTCCTCCTGCCTCAGCGTCCTGAGTAGCTGGGATTCCAGGCAAATGCCCCTATGCAGAGCTCCTTAGCTACATTTCAAAGGTAGTTATTCAATAGTCACATGTGGCTGGTGGCCATCATGTGGGAAGAGCAGACTTATATTTCTGTTACTGTACATTATTCCAGTGAATGAAGCAGCACTAGAGCATGAGTTCCTTAATAGTGGAGCAGCCATATTGAATTTTCTTCTCCATCTGCAGAAATGAGCCAAGTGTCTGGAGGTTAAGAAAGCCTGAAAAAACAAATGAATCCTGGGTGAGACAGAGATCTCTGATGAAGAGGTTTGAATTCCCAAGGTCTAGGCTTTTCAAGAAAAATACCAACTTCTGATTCCCTTTCAACACTCCAACATGAATCAAATCTATAAATTTTCAGTATGGAAGCCAAAAAATGATTTGGGTGGATTCTTCTTGAATTCCTATAATAATATTGCTTCATAAATACTTTCCCCAAAGGTGATAAAATCTTGAATATAATAAGGATAAAAGGATGGGAAAATGAAGGCAGGCTTTTACCTTAGATGGATATCATTTGTAAACCTACAGTAGTTCTAAGAGGTTCATTTGTGGGGAGAAGGTTTTGAAATCCTGAAACCTTGTTTTGACAGTTGGTCACTGAGGTGACTGAGTGTATCTTTGCCAAAATTCCCATCATTTTTGAGGGAAGTGAAATTTGCCTTTATTCCCTGAAGGAGGCCAAACATTTAATGGATTCGTTGTAAGCTTCTGATATGAGAGCTTTAGAATCCTTTGCAGAGGTGGTAAGATTAGGGTCAGTGCAGCATGTGCTATCATTAAGCATTAATTTCCAGGTAACTCTACCTTAGGCCATTTAAAAGTCAATGTACCTCTTTCCAAGATGAAACTAGGGATTTAGAAAGATCAAATAACTAGGCAGCTAATTAGTCATTGACTCCATTTGGAATGCAGGTCTTCTAACTCCAAGTCCAGGGCTCTTTGCCTCATACAAGAGTTTTGTAAACTCATCTGAATCATCTGGGGTCGCATGTGAAAAGTTGCCAGACTTACTGCATCAGATTCTCCCTTTTAATCTGTAGTTTTACTAAGTGACCAAGCCACCAAGTGTCCAAAGTGGCTCAAAATATACTAAATATAATGTGGCACTTTCCTTGGGGTTAAATCTTATTTCGATATATATCGATCTTAACATACATGATTATATTATTTAATCACTTGATTGGAATTTGTAATTGGATTTAGTTATTTCACATAGGTACAGAATCACAGACTCTCAGGAGTTGGGAGGAACATGAGGTTGTTTATTCTCATTTATCTAACATGGGAATTATTACCATGGTCTTCCTGGCAGGGGATTAAGTAACTGTTGCATGTTTAGTTTATTACTATAGGGCAATTGCTTCCTTTGCTTGACTGCTCTTCTTATTATAAGAGAAAGTACTTCTCCTGAACTATCGTCTGTCTGCTTGTTAGTTAGGCCTCCTGGGATGATAGGGAATGTGAGTTAGTGTTCTAAGGAGTTGGATGTCAAGGCTGGTAGAACCTCAGAGATCACATGATTTGTCCTTTCATTGTTCAGATAAACTGATGTACATTTTTTCAACATTCATCTTACAAATCCTAAAAAAAATCCTACTTTTTGCCATGCCTCATACCATGTGCCAGGGACAAAGTTGGCTCTGCTGTTACAGCCTGTGAGGAAGACAGATGGATGCAGATGAGATAATCACAGAGGCATTCATCAACACTTTGATAAGTGCTGTGGAGAAAAAAGTGGGCAATGAGCGTGTTACATGGTGCCCGTCTGATATGGGAATTGGGGAAGGTGTCCCACCCAGGCGATGCGATTTCTGAGATGGATTAAAGGGTGAGGAAGAATTGAAGAGCTGACAAAGGGAAGGGAGAGCTTTTCAGGCTAAGGACCAACATGTACAGAGGCTACCAGGAAGAGGGAGTTGGGTGTTTAAAAACTAGAAGGCTGGAGTTCAGGAAGCAGAGAGGTGGATGAAACTGGGATGGGGGACAGAGAAATTATGTGCCATGCTATGGATTTGGTCTTTATACTAAGAGAAAATGGGAAGTTGTGATAAGCTTGTGTTTTATGGCTTAATCTGACTGTGGTGCAAGTCTTGGGTTGGAGGCCAGTTAGAATGGGTATGAGGACACCAGTGGTGAGTTGAGAATTTTATTGTACAAGTATAAGTGACAGATGAAAGTGGCTTGGTAGGGTTTTGGTGGTGGCAATGGAGAGCAGTGGTCATATGTGAGACCTACTCTAGGTAGAAGAAGTAAAACTTCTGATGGATGGGATATAGAGTAAGAGAATTTTTAAAAAAGGAAAGGCCAGGAGATCCAGATAAAGAAAGAAATGACTAATTTAAGATCACATGACTAGTTAATTACAAAGCAGAACAAAGAGACCAAGGCATTGATCCTAGGACTCCTACTTTCTCTGTGAATCAGGATGCTACAGTGTGAAGAGACTGGGCTTTGAAAGTAGGAAGACTGGCATTGAACTCTAGCCTTGCCACTGATAAGCTCTTCAATCATGAATAGTTTCCTTCACCCCTCTGAGATGGGAATGAGGTTGATAAACATATCTCCTTCATAGGGATCTTGTGGGGAATTAAATAATACTATTTTAAAGTAGCTGGAATGAGGCTTAACATATACCAGACACCCAAACAGTAACCTAGATTAGTTATTGTTAGTACTACTAAGAATTGCTTTATCTTCCTTGAGTCTTCGTCAGGCCTATTTCCTTCACTTCTTTTTTTTGAATGTCATGATTTCTAGAATTTTTATATTTCCTCAGATACTAATGTAACATAGTAAGTTATCAGAAATCCTACTAGACTGTGGTTACACAAAATCAAAGACCTTGTAGTACTTACAACAGGTGGTGCAAATCTAATGTTGAAGTTAAGTGTCAGGTAGCCAGCAACTCTCCTTTCAATGACTGGGAAAGATGTTTTAAGGTAATGTTTAGGTCAGCCTAGAAGGATGAGTAGATATTTGCCAGGTGGAACAGAGGCAGGAAATAGGCAGAGATGGCAGTGTTGGTGGGACATTTTGTTAAGAAGGAACATCAAGTAGAAAAATACAGAGATAGGAGAGCCTATCCTTGGAGGATCTCAGGAAGTTCAGCATGCCTGATGTGATGATTTCATGGCTAAGTGGCAGAATACGTCACTGGAGGAATAGCAGGGGCTAGATTGTAAAGGATTCGTAGGCTAAGCTAAAATCTTGAACCATATTTTGTAGACAATTGGGAGCCATTGAAGCATTTTAAGCTGAGTAACACAATCATAGTTGGAGAGGGGTTTTGTAAGAGATTTAGTTTATAATTTTTGCTGTATGAATAATTGCAAGTAGTCCCTCTAGAAGGGGTGACATTAAAGTTACTAGGGGAATATTACTCAGAAGTAGCCTTCCTCACAAGGGTGTCTAGGAAAAGGGAATCAAATCTGGTGCTCTGTTCTTGAGTGTTTATGGAAAGACTGCCCAATCCTTGGGATTGATCTCTGGGGTAAAAAGGGGCTGGTGATTGGGACCCTGTCATGGTGGGAGCTGGGATGAGTGCTGCCCAGCACACAAGGAGCTCACCTGTTTGGGAGCTTTATGTTTTACCATCTTCATGCTGATCAATGAAATGTGATATTTACACAAGTGAAGGAAGCCAAAGGGCAAACCATCTTGTTAGTAGCTGTCCTTTCTTTTAATATGTCAGATTTGAAGACCAAGTATTGAGCTTATTTAAGAAAAGAAGAGAGCCTGGGTGCAGTGGGTTGGCACCTGTAATCTCAGCACTTTGGGAGGCCACAGTGGGTGGATTGCTTGTATTCAGGAGTTTGAGACCAGCCTGAGCAAGAGTGAGACCCCCATCTCTACTAAAAATAAGAAAAGTAAAAGGCAGTGGTTAACATTTGTGAAAAAAGGGATATTTTTCAGTATATCCAGGAAAAACATGAGGGTTTTATTTATTTTCATTTGTTTTAGTACAAAAGTTATGAGAAGCACCCTGGTAAGGATGGTTAAACACCCATCATTGTTGGAGACAATATTATAAAATCCTCTTTGCTTATTTTCGGATTCTTTTTTTATGATCTAGTGTTCTTTGGCCTTAAACTCTTGCTATTTTCAAAAAATGACTCTATTCTTTGATTTTCAATTTAATGCTTATGTACAGCTCATGATTGTCAGGCTCACTTTGTGGGTTTGGGCAGATATTCTCTTTGAGGTTTTTCTTCCTCTGCATCTTTTGTGCAGCTTATCTTCCTCAACCAGTCCGCCTGGAACCTGATGTCTGGGTGTCCAATCCCAAGTGTGGGAGCAGGATAAGGGATTAAAATAGGATTTAATAAAGGGGGAAGTTTACAGAATGGGGGCTAGGCAGTTGAAACTAATACAAGGGACATTTGAAATAAGATGAAATGCAAAAATCAAGAATATTGGTTAGCAATAACCCTCAGTTAACTGAAAGATCAATTAACCAGACTCTCTATTCCTGAAACATTTCCATTAACTTTGAAAAAATTCTAATAAAGTCATTAAAAAAACAAAACAGATGGATGAGATCTGGGACTTCAAAAGAAGCAAAGTTTAATACAAGATTTTAATGGGACCCACCTGACAAAACAAAGACAGGACTTGAGCTTATACTGTTGGAAATAAAGAGACAAAGAAATAGAGGCACACAGGACAATGTCTATTGGGCTCCAAGTGCTTAAATTAACCTTTAATGCAATTTATAAAGCACCAAAACATGCAAAGGACCTAGAGGACCTGCTTAGAATTAACTTCTGATGTTGCAGACTTCAAAGGCACTCAGGATGTAGACCCCAATGAGGCAAATATTTCCACAGTCATACAGGAGGTATATTTCATGGCCAAGGACCCAGCAAAAGAGTTCACTGCTATAGATCAGACAAGAAAAACGAAATATTTTTCTGTATTATAGAAGACAATTATCCAAATTACTTGCCTGGTCTTAAGCAGAACATCTAAATCCAAATGTTGAACCTGAGGTCAGAGACCATGGAAAGAAGATGATGTCATGGCTGAAAGGCAGCAGCCAAAGTACCTGGATTTTTATTGTCTTTTCTCACAGTTCATAAAGCTTAGGACTTAACCAGTTATTGCATAATAGACTATAAGGTATAATAGAACCTTGGTGGGAAGAAGATCCAGGCTGTGTTGAGCTATGGTTAGAATCTGGTTAGGACTATAGGGCTGACCCAAAACACAGGGCCAACACCTGTTTTGACTTTCTTCCATAGAGGTTTGACTTGACAGCCTAGAGCAGGCGTCCTCAAAATTTTTCAACAGGGGGCCAATTCACTGTCCCTCAGACCGTTGGAGGGCCGGACTATAGTTTAAAAACAACAACTATGAACAAATTCCTATGCACACTGCACATATCTTATTTTGAAGTAAAAAACAAAATGGGAACAAATACAATTCACACTAACGCATGTGGCCCGCGGGCTGTAGTTTGAGGGCCCCTGGCCTAGAGTATTCAACCTGATGGTAGAGCATGAGAGGAACTATGTCTAGCACATAGTGATTCAACTCAGGAATGAGCGCAGCTATAGTTATAGGTGTTCTGCTAACTTTAGGATAGGGCTCTGCCCAATGTCCAGAAACAGGTAGACTGTCAAGGCCTCAGCCTGCTTGCTTGTGTTAAGAGCAGGGCTCTTCTCTTGAACAGTGAATAAAGGCAAAAAACTGGGAACTAGGAAAGAAGCTCAGTCATGTAGGTTAATAATTGTGTAATTCAGATTGCCTTTTCGTTGCATTGTATCATCGGCCTAGGGAGCAAGACTAATTCCAGAACTTCCCATGTATGCTAATAGACTGGCTGCCCGGGGCCACAGTGGCTCAGGGACCGAGTGGTAGAAGGCTTCTCAGTGGCTGCTGCAGAATAAGTCTTGGAGGGGGGATGGCCCAGTTCTAGACTTGGAACAAATAGATGCAGACGTGCTGTGCTGCTCTGCACCATCTGAAACTCAGAAGGTGAAACTTCAGAGATGCTGGCCACACAGTACGTATTCCGAATCTCTAGTGCTCACTCCTCTACCTTGAAAAGGGGATATGCAGAGTACCACACTAGATGTTCGCTGTTTTCATCTCTGGATAATTCGCGTTGTCTCCACCCAGCTGTGTACCCAGGGAGGCTGAGCTCAGTAGGGCACATCAACCCAGCCCCTTGGCCTCCGCTGCTGGGTTCAGGCTATTTTTTTCTCTGGCTCCCTCTCTGCTGGGCCACAGTTTGGGAGTGGCAGACTTCCTCACTGAAAGACACATCCCCTGACAGGTGACCCCTCCTTTTGCTACTGGCCTCACTGGCTTCTCCCCTCCCACCTTTCCCCCTCCAGGCTGGCCAATGGTGGCTTCTTCATTATTTTTGGTTCCATCCCTTTAGCCCCTCACTACCCTTGTTGGTTTCTCTTAACCCCCAATTCCTGTGTAAATATTCTTTTCAGGAAACTCCTGTGTATGCCATCCTGTTTGGGTCTGATCAGTACAGGGGTATAACCAGATTTAAGTATGAGAATTGTTTTTTTTTTTTTTTTGTTACTTATACTAAGGAAAAAACTGGAAGCAAACCAAATGTCCATGATGGAGGATAGATTAAATTATGGTATGTTCATATAATAAGGTATTTTCTGTCAGTAAAGAAGTCACCCTATTGGCTAGGCATGGTGCCTCACATCTGTAATCCTAGCACTCTGTGAAGCTGAAGTGGGAAGTTTGAGCTCAGGAGTTGGAGACCAGCCTGAGCAAGAGCAAGACTCCGTATCTACTAAAATAGAAAAAAATTACCCGGGCATGGTCCGGGTACTAGCTGTAGTCCCAGCTACTTAGGAGTTGAGCCTAGGAGTTGGAGGTCACAGTGAGCTATGATGATATCACTGCACTCTAGCCTGGGTAACAGAGTGAGACTCTGTCTCAAAAAAAAAAAAAAAGAAAAGAAAAAAAAAGAAATCATGTTATAAAAAATATTGAATATCACTGAGATAATGCTCAGTATATAACACTGCAAGGAAAAAAGTATAAAATGGCATGTACTGAATAGTGTCAAATATCTCCAAATATACATATTAATAATGAGTCGAATTAAATAGAGATAACTTACAGCCAGGTATTAAAAATGGTTTTCTCTGGAACAGTTGAAAATAATTTTGGTTTTCTTGTTATTCTTTTTGTATTTTTCAAACATACTACAATTAACATGCATCACATTATAATCAGAAAAAACACAAGAGGGACTCTACCTAACACAATCAAATATTTTGACCTGGTTGTTTGTACCCTCACATTAACCTGAAATAAATTTATTTCAAAAACAAAACAAAAAAAAAAGAAAAAGAAAAAAGAAATACTCTGGTTTCTCTTCAGATTGTATAAATCTTTCACCTTTTATAATCAGAAAGAAAATTGACAAAAAGCAAAATAGAACTAGCCATGATCTGGAAGGATAAGTGTCACTCGCGGTGGGTACTATTAGGTTTTAAGGGCTGTCGTGTATACTTGGTGTACAGTCAGATGGGTCATCACAGTGGGTCAAGGGCACCAGTCTTTCATATAAAGTGAATGGATATATGTTCCTCTTCCCATCAAATCCCTGGAGATGTGTTTCCTTTCTATAACATTTACCTTGCTCTTCCCTTCAAAGATGAAGTGAGTCTGAATGTTGTCACAAGCCTAAAGTTTTCTAGGAAGAATGTTTGTCCTGACTCAGAAACCTTTGTGCTGTAGTACAGAGAAGTACACTTCTGGTGTCTGATGACAAATGATATTAATAAAAATAAGGAAGAAAAAATCAAATAACACATTTCACATAGGAAATCAAAAAAACTAAGTATTGTTTACAATTGTTAGGCACATTCTTTTTGTTTCTGCTCTTTGAAATGTTGGTAATCACTTGCCTGTGGGATACTCCCCACTTGGAAATATCCCACAGGTACCTTAAACTCAGCAGATCTCGTATACAATTTGTTATTTTTGTTTGCTTCTATTCATACTACTCTTCCTCCTGAATTCCTATCTTGGTGAATGTTACTGTTATCCATCAAGTCACCATGCCCTCAGGATACGTAGAACTAAAATCTCAATCTGATTATTCCAAATTCCAGGGTCAGCTCACACACGATCAATTGTGATATAGGACTAGACCTAAAATTCATTTTTGTATTCCTCTTGGGTGGCTCAGCAGCCTCGAAATACCATCAAGGTGTCTATGATGGGCAGATGGTGCCTCAAAGTGTGTGGGTTAAGGATATTGATGTGGTTCTTTGTCATGTCATTAAATACCAGGGGAATCAAACCTTCATTAAGTGACTTAGTTATCAATTCCATAAGTTCTTTCTTTTTAACAGGTACTAACTTGGGTCTAAGAAGGAAGTATCCCAAGTTAAACTATAAGTGAGATTGAAAAAGCATTTCCTCTCATTCTAGACAAAAATCCTCTCATTTATGTTTATGGGCATGTGTGATAGTGGGTTCATATTTGGGTTTCTCTTCTCACTATGGCCATTATATGCCTCGTAGCAGATTGCTGGGTTGCCTCAAAACTCTCTGCTAGGACTTCCTGGGGCTTCTTCAAGCCTCCTCCAGGTCCGGCACTGGAATTCACACTTTGCTGCTTTCCAAGTGAGGCTCATCTATAACATTTTAATGAGTGGGACAATTACTCATGTGCATGAGAAAATCTCTTATAATGCTCACTTGAGTCCTGTCCAAGTTTGAGGTAAGAGATAATTGTGCCTCTGGTTGGGAACTCCATACTCTGTTTATGGTATTTGGGTTTTGTTTGTCTTTCAGTAACTTCACAATTTCCCTCCTTCCCTGCCTACTTTTACGGAAATGATCTTCCTGCTGCCTGAAGTGTGTCATTCTGCATCTTGCCAAGAAGAAAACCTCTCCATAGGGAAAATGACCCATCTCTTCCCCTCTGCATACATCTGACTTAATTATGCACCGTGCTTGGCCACTGGAGAGCCCAGTGGGGAATGCGAGGAAGTCCTGGCTTGATCGCCAAGCCCTAGGGTCCTTGTCAATTATCATCTGGCACCCACGAGTCTGGCCAAATTTACAGGCATGTCTGTCTCTTAAAACATGTCAGGCCTGAAGAGTGAATCACTTTTATTTTATTTTTTTTGAGCCGCTATAAGTAGAACAATCTTTTCCATTAAAACCTACTTTACTATCTTCCCAGCACCCCAGAGCCTCTTGAACACACCTTCCACTCCACGTGTGATGCTTGGGAGACTGCAGTTGAATAACATTACTCATTTCCCAGGACTCGTGGCACGCACAGAGGCCTTGTAGTCTACAGGGAAGGATACATCTTTGCAGGCAGATAGAGGTGGATTTAAGAGGCTTATTCTTCCCTTTGCTTAGCTATGAGCCCCTGAGATAGCCACTTACCTTTCTGAGCTTCCATTTTCTCACCATATAAGGGAGATAATCATGCCTACCTGATAGGGGTTTTGTAAGGCAAAAATTAGATAATATGTACAAAAGTAATTTGAAAACTAAAGGACAATAAAAATTGATAGACTTAAAAAGAACAAGAAAAGCACCACTTATTAACCGTGTTCCTTATAGTTCCCCACGTTGTTCTCTAAGAGAAAAAGAAAATAGCTTTATCCTTATCTCTTTTTCTTGGGATTTCATACCTCTAGAAGTCAAGGATCCCATCAAAGGCACAATTTCCTAACAGGTTTTAAAACCTGGATTTGCAGTGTTGAATACAAATATCATATCCTCGGAGATGCCGTTTTTGATTCTGACCTTTAATGTTTCATGTGAATGAATGATTTCTCCACTCCATTTTGAATGGCTCCCTCTTTTTGAGGGGGATATAGCACAACTCCCTTTAGTGCTGATCACACTCTCTTGAGATTGTTTATTTGCCAACATCCCCCACTAGACTCTAAGATGAGGCAGAGTTTGAATTCCATTCTCCTCAGAATCTTCAGGTCCCAGCCTACAGGCTGGTGCAAAGGAGGAGGTCGGGATGTGATTATTGGAAGAGGAAAGAAGGAAGGAAAGAGAAGGCAGGAGAAGAAAGGAAGAAACTCAGACTTGATATTCTTAGAAGTATAACCAAGGCATAGTTGTAACTCTTCATGACAGCAACCATATTGGGAAAACCTATTATTATACCCTGGCTTGAAGTATTATTTTTGTTTTGGGGAGGAAATACATGATTTGTGTTTTGGACTAGCCCCATCAATCTGGTCTCTGCATCTCTGTCCCAGACTTCCTCTGCAGCTGTGTGGGCCGAGTGAGTAGGCCACTGTATTTTGTATTGGTAGTGAAAGGCTAATGAACGTTTTCTTGCAGAGGCAGCGACTTGTTACTGGTGAGGAGATGGGGAGGAAGCCCTCCAAACTGAATTCTTGGGCTTCTGCCTTTCCCTCAGCCCTGCATGTAGCTGCCTGTATTATGGAAAGATGCTGGGAGTCTGAAGACGACAGCCAAACATTGCTCAAAATGGGTTCATATATTTTTAAAAACATCATGTCAACTAGGAATTATGTTGTTTGATGTCAAATATCTGTTTCGATGCATTTCCCCACCAAAATGACAGAATTGAGCTGTTTGCTTTGATTTTCATACATGTCTCGGAGGCCACTACTTTCTGTCTTGATTAATCCTAATTAAAATTTGCAACTGAACAAACACAGGTTGGGGACAGGAAAAGAGCCCTAGCCTTAGTGTCAGAAGAGCTGTTTTAGTTCCAGTTCTGTCGTACTGGTGTGCGATTCTAAGCAATGTGCTAAACCTCTCGGATGCTCAGTTCTTTTCTCTTTAAAGAGGGAACAACACTGCCCACTTCTCTAGTTTGTTGTGATTAAATGATTTAAATGATTTGATGTACATAAAACATGGTGCCTCAGCAAATCCTCAGAATGTGTTTGGTGGTGGTGGGGTCTCTACATGTGGGGGGAGATGATGACCTCTTTGCCGTATGTTAAGGGCTACAGTTGGCCTTCATAATTGGCACAGACTGTAGGTCTGTAATTCTTCCTCAGAGGCTGATAGTGATGCCAGCCACACCGGAAGCACGCGGAGCTCTTCTCCTGGTTAATGATCACACACCGAGTCAGGTGGACCCCAGGTTAGTTGGCTGACAGATGCGGTCACAATACATTTTATAAACACATGCACTCTAGGAACACTGGCTTTTCTTCTCCCTAATGTTGGAAACAAATAAACCAAAAAACAAGCTTAAAATCCCTCCACCCTGATCAGTCACCTGACCACATGTTTCTAAGTTCTCTTCCAAGCATGATCTACATGGAGATATTTATTTTATACTTTGGTAAAAGCCAGAATGCAGAAACTTTGAAATGTTCTTCTTTTTGACAACCTCAAGCCTAGGCAGGGCAAGGTGGAACACCTGGTGACTCTTAGAGCCAGACCCTCCATGCAACAGTCTTGGAGGAAGAGCAGATGTGGCCTGGCCAGTGTCTTTCTAGAGCACTAATTTTTTAACTCGGGAAATTTTTCCTGCCCACATCACAGGGCATTTGGCAATGTCAAGAGACATCCTCAAGTGTCACAACTGGTGAGAGGTAGGCTACTGTCATCTAGTGTGTGGAGGCCCGGATGTTGCTACACATTCTACCATTCAGGGAATAGACCCCCACAGAAAGAATGATTCACCCCCAAATGTCAACAGTACTGAGTTTGGGAAATGATGGTTTAGAGAAAAAACTGGAGGCAGTGAATTCAAGAACTGTCTGAATGGGCAGCGCCTGTGGCTCAAAGGAGTAGGGCGCTGGCCCCATATACTGGAGGTGGTGGGTTCAAACCCAGCCCTGGCCAAAAAAAAAAAAAACTGCAAAAAAAAAAAAAAAAAAAAAAAAAAAGAACTGTCTGAAAGTGTATATAAAATTTTGAGTGTAAATGGATTTCGGGGAGAGTCTAAAGCTTTTACGAGATTTATGAAGGCCAAGAATGATTCAGAAGTCCTGCCTCAGTGTGAGCAAGTGGCTCCCAGGCTTGCTGGGCTTGGCTCTGTCCAAATGGGTGGCCTTACGTGCATCTGCCCATTTGAAGAGGTGGTGGTCAGTAAGGCTCTTAGAAAAACGGAGGGAGGTACACTGGAGCTCTCCCCAGTGAGCTGTGCTGACAAGCAAACAGCTACTTACACTCTTCCTGCCAGCTCTGTATCTATGGTAAGACCGATACCTGGATCTGTCAGGGCTTGATGCTATAAAACGATTAAATCCCCTTAACTTGCCTGGATTATTTCTTTTCAATCCAGATCTGTCCATTGTTGTTGTAAATTCATTACTGGCCCCTAGGAGGCAGGTCCTGAAGTGAGCACTCAATAATTGTGTGTTTTAGTGAGCAAGAGAATTGTTATCAACCAGAAAAATAAGGTCACGATTTTGTTAACATGTCACTCCATGCTACAGTGATATTTATTTTTATAAATTAGCATATTGGTTTTCAGGTCTATGTCTCAAGTTTCTATAAGCTTTGTTAATGTGAGTTGGCTTCTCTGAGTCTGATTGCCTTTTGGGGCGTTGTCAAGATTGAGTTTCAGAATCTGCAGGGCTGGGAGGCTATTCCAGGTATGTTGTGTGTACAGCGGGATGCTGCTGCCCTATAGAACATCTTAGAAGAGGGAATGCCTTTGCCTATGAACACCCTTATATTCCTGCAAACCTTCACTCAGTTCCAGCATTGGGCACCAAGGGGAGATTCAATGAGGGTGATATGTTTTGGTTTGTTTGTTTCTTCTCAGATTCTCCCTGCTCTGCTCTGTATCATAGGGAGGCTGACCCTGTGGTCTGTATTTCCTAGATTCCCATGCCATTTGGTTTCTGTCTGGGTTTGGCCAATGGGAAGAACAGGCTGGAAATTGGAGAGTAGGAAAAAAGTAAAGCCAAAGGATTTCTCTCCATCTCTGTCAGTCTTGGACAACATCTCTGGCAGTGGTAATTAATATTCTCTGCAAGGTTCATGGTGGATCCAGGTTTGTGAGACCCAAAGCTTATACAATTTGGGTAATGCTTTTAAGAAAAAAGAATACAACATTATGAATAAAAATTGAGATCCAGGATTAGGAAGGACCCAGGAAAGAAGGACCTTTATAAGGGACCCAGAAAGGCAAGCAAGCTTAAGGCTCAAGAGCTTCATGGTAAATCTGCTACTGCCAAGCCTCCAGCTTCCATTGCGTGACTGGCCCTAATCCTCATCTCTTGTCCCAGCTTACATATCTAGACGTTTCATCTGTCCTGGGTGGCCTTACCATTGCCTGCTTAAATATTTCAGCTCCTCCTCACCTGTGGAATCAATTATTTTTATTGAATTCCTATTGTACTAAATGGAGTATTTCTTATTTTTCTGCCTGGACCCCAAACTGATAAGATGAGTTAAATAAAAGTTAAAAAAAATTTATGAATTTTTTTATTCATAACCCATCACAAGGAGACTTTTTGTTTGATGTATATAATAATCAGTTAGAAACAGCTGAATATTATGACAAGTTAAGATAGAGCATCCATCACTCCTAAACCTTTTGGGATCTTCATATACCTGCTCTGAAGGCATGCGTAATCCAAAATAATCAGAGAAGGACATCATGGCTCGAGAGAGCAAGGCTGGATAAGCTGGGGAGGGCTGACCCCTTGAAGATCTGTTTCTTCAAGGGTGCCCTGAGCACCTACTATGGGTCAAACTGGCTGACATAGCCCCTGAGGCACTGTTACAGCCACTAAGGAATTGATGACCCAGCAGGGGAGGTACCCTCCCAAATGTATGTACCCACCACCTTGTGGGGAGTGTGGGATGCCATGCCAAGCGGTTGGCATAGGGGGCTCTGAGGGTTTTTAACCCTGGCATGTAATGTAGCCTGTGCTTATGAGGACAGCAGTGCAGAGGAGCCTGGCATGGAGAGAAGCAAGCAGGAAGACTGGGACGAAGCAGTGGCAAAAGTCCAGGCAGGAGGCTGAGAGGTTTTGAACTGGGGCAGCAAGGACGGCTGTGAGATAGAAGGGGGTGTTGAGAACCCCTGAGCTCTCCCCCTTGGATGGGGAGGTGATGCGCTCACCAACCAAGACAGCGAATGCAGGAAGATGAGGAGGTTTTGATGGGGAAGGTCAGAGTGTGGATTAGGACCGTGTGTTTGTGGGCAGTGTAGGACGAGCAGGTGTGGGTTCCTCCAGGGGGATGAGCTTGCTGTTCTGGACTCCAGAAGGGTGAGGAGTGAGAGGACAGTGTGTGTTAAGGGGAGTGGAAGATTCTGGATCCTTATGGGGGTGAGAGATCGTGAACAGGGGACAGATGGGGCATCTTCTAGGAAGCGGATTATGGAAAGAGAAGAGGCCCTAGGAAGGAAGCTCCAGGCAGTCCACACCTGGAGATGGACAGAGGAAAAGGGTTGTGAGCTGGAGGAGAGTGGGGGGAGAGTGGGAGGAGTACAGAGGGGCAGCGAGGGGCAGCAGAGGGTGGTCAAAGTGGGGAGTAGCAGTGGGACCAAGCAGGACAAGACCTTGTTGGACCTGGAGAGGTTACTTGTGACCTGCAGAGAACAGTTCAGTGTCATGGGAAGGCAGAAAAGGCTTCTTAGAGGCGTGAAGGTGAGAAGCCACAGTGGGTTTGGGTTACTAGGAGCAACAATGAGCAGTAGAAAGCAGAGGCTTTGTTTGAAAGAGGGCACGAGAAGGTTCCAGAATGTTTGCTAGTGAGAGGATAAGTGTCAGGAGACAGGAGAGGGAGAGCAAATAGCTGGATCCGAGAGCGGCCTCCATGCGGTGCTCTCACCTACCCCGCGAGTGCTTTGGAGCAGGACTCTCGGTCCGGCCTGAGATGGGAATACTGGAATATCTGCCACCGCAAACCCTGATGTTACAGCCAGAGCTGTTCCCAGATAGTATATTAGCTGTGCCGATGTGGAAGCTGTGGGCCACGGGGGCACTATTGCTGTCTAAAGGCTGATACGCACGTACCTAACACATTATGTGTGGCCTCCGTTCTGCCCCACAACTGCTCCTCTTGACAGACAGAGAAATTGTCAGGTAATCGCTGGGCCTTGTAGATTCCGATGGAAGCTGGGCACCGGGCCAGCGCAGCTTGTCAAACCAGGTTACGTGGGAATGTGCCCAGGGCGGCCGAGAACACGCAGCTCAGATTGGTGTGTATGGGCTTGTTTGACTCAGGCTGGTTTGTGCTTTCCATCAAAGGCACACCTGAGCCTCCTGTATAGGTAGTAAGGCTGGGCTCGTCCCCACCACTCTTGTTTGTTTTGGTTACTGGGGCTCAGCAGAGGAAGCCTCTGTGCCGGTGCGTGACTCCTGATTTCTGAGAGCATTCTTGGCAAATGAAGGCTTTTCTTCCATCATAACGGCAGCTACCGCTCATGGCCCGCGCTGGCCCTGATGCTGTATCAGGGACGTTGCATGTGTCTGTGACTCACAGCAACCTGGCTGGGTTGGCATTACAATTGCCACGTTATGCAAGAGGAAGCTGAGGTTCTGGGACGTTGGCTGGGTTGTCTAGTGTCATTGAACTGATACGTTGAAAAGCTGGGGCACTTTTGGGGTCTTTCTCCCTCTAAGACCCCCATTCCATGCTCCTTGCCTCTTAGCAGGCACTAAACAGCCCCACAGTAGCCACATGGAAGGTCACGAGACCACATGACTTACTCTTCTATTGTTTCTTTTAGAACAGACGTTCCACACAAAAATCGCAATGCAGTCCCTCCTAAGTTGCCTTCGAACCTTGGGTCTCTCTTCTACTACTATGTCTTCAGGGGGCCCCAAAGGGAGCTTCCTCAAAGATAAACCTGGCCACTTCACTCCTGACATTGCTTCTGTGTCTACAAGCTCTCTCGGTGGCTCTCCAAACTAATGGATGAGGAAGGCCAGGCTCCTTGCTCTGGTGCAGAGTGGCCCTGTGTGACTTGGCTCTTACCCACATATCTAGTCTCATCTTCCATACTCCCTGACTCCAGACAACTCCCTGCTTTCTCAGGTAGGAAACTGAATAGATTCCCAAGCTCTGCTCAAGATATTCCCTCTGCCTCCATGTTCTTATTCCCTTGTGTGCTTGGTGAACCCCAATGGAACCTCCTCTGGTAACACCATCTCTGACAGCCCTACATGGAATTGGTTCTAGACTTTTCCTAGTTGAATTTTCTTTGGTTACATGTCTGACTTTCCAAAAGTTGTTGAACAGAGGATCCCAGTTCTGTACGCCGTGCTCTATATGAAATAAGCTCTGGGCCTGACATGCACTTGGCCCTCAGTAAACAGTTCCGTCAGTGTATTTGTGGATACTGTTGAATTTGATGATCTTGGAGACTGGTGGGTCCCAAAGGTGTTCTCCCCGTCATGATGTTTAAAGCTGAAACTGGCTGCAGATGCCTGGGCGGAGAGGAGTCCATCCAAGCTTCATGCTAGACTGGGCTCTACCTTCTGAAGAATGGCAATACCTTTCTATTTCTTCTCTACTTCCAAGATCGTTAGGAATCCTAAGTGAGACAGTTTTACCCATGGAGTATTTATGGTCCCCTGAAGACAGAGAATAAGTACTTAATTATGTAACCTTCATTAAGCTTCCATAATTTGAGAGTTGATTATTGTTTTCGTAGAGGTGAGGCTCCAATATCACTTTCCCCCTCCCCCCTTGAATCTCATTATGGTGTTTACACAGGTATCATACCTAATAGCTTACTCAGTATTTCAAGTGGGTGCTTCCTAAACCTTCACTGAATTGAAAATATCTATCCCAGTGAGGCAGGGAATATTATTATTCCCAGTTTTGTGAGAGGTAACTGAGGTTCAATTCAATTTTCTAACATTTTATCACTTATGAATAAAAGGTTCAATTCAATTTTCAAACATTTTATCACTTATGAATAAATCACTTGTCATTTTTTGCTTGTAAGACTAAGGCCACAGGTCCATGAAGTGGCCACCCAATGAATGTCCCCTTCACCAAAGGACCACTTCTAACATCCCCAGGAAGGGTAGACCTTCTGCTCAGTCTTTCCACTCCTCTTATCTTTGCTTCAGGGTCTGTATACCCATCTTTTTCATTTCCTACGTAGAAGCCATGGGGGCAGGCGTATGCTAACCCCTCTCAGTTTCCATGTATTAGTAGTGTTTGTCACATTCTAAGGGCTCAGTGCTGTCTCCTTTCCTTCCAGAGGTATTTCCCCTGCTTTCTCTTTGTAAGGTTTCAAATTAATAAAAATTATTTTAAAGATAATTTTTTAAAATCTAGGATTTTAAGTCTACTCATGGCTGGATTTAGAAGAATCCTTTAGTTCAAAGATTCTGGTTACTATTTCAAACAAGGAGAAGAAAGCATATTCCATGTTGAATGAAAGATTCTAAAGTGGCGATGCTTTGACTGGCTCCACATTGTCACCTCTTCCCCTTTCTGGGTATTATGCAAATTGGGCAGGTGTACTGTTACTTCTTGGCCTGTCCACTAACACCAATGATCTCCGCGTGAATGACCTTGTGGAATGATCCAACTTATCAGCACGGCCCGGCTCCCAGATTCCTGCTAGACACCTTGTCTCATCCAGAGTATCAGAGTGTTAGGCCTGGGAGGACTCCTGGAGATCAGCCTGCCTAGTGCTCCTTCAGTTTCTAGAGACAGCTCAGAGGGGCCCAGGTGAGGAGGTGATGCCTCCAGTGTACACAGAGGGTTAGAGGCAGAGCCGTCCGCAGATGCTCTCTCTACTCCCCAGCCCTCTGCCTGGCGCTGTGAGTATTCTTTCTACTTTTCCTGAATTTAGGTTTATTGTCATTCTCTTGTGGATATCGACCCCTCATGAATTCCACAGAGCAAGCGAGTGTCCCCTCTCAGGGTTTTGTCAGTTCACCTTCTGAAATACACACAGCCTGGAATTCTTATGCATGTCCAGCTCCCTCTTTAATAGCTCTGCCTTATCTCTGATCCTGCTGAAACGAAAATGCGATCTCCTCTAGGGGTGGGGGTCAGGAAACACAAGGGTGTCAGGAGACATTGGTCTGCTCTGTGGAATTGGAAGGGGACTAACCTACACTAATCAGCTGGATGGAGGGACATTACAGAATCCTGATGCTAATAGCAACGTGGATTCGGATGGCTGCTTCTCTCAGGGCTTTGTTGGTGGCAATATCAAAGCACACGACATTAACAAACAAAAAAGCTTTGTTTTCTCGCAGCTTCAGCAAGACCTATGTGCGTATAATATATCTTTCCAAAGAACATAACTTGAGAATTAGTCACAATAGTCATTGGTCTTGATAAGACATTACTTGGAAAAGAAACTCTTGGGTTGCAAAAACGTGGCCAGGACTGGAGGGTGGAAGGAAGCCTATTGAGTTAAGAGTGTGGGAAAAAGGTTTACAGAGCTAGAACTTGATCTCCAGCTTTGACTTAAAGTCAAACAGTTCTGCTTATTTATTTATTTATTTATTTTTCAATTTTTTTGTAATTCCACTGAAGGTAAAAAAAAAAATGAAAAGATTTGATTGACTTTTGTTTTTCATTATTTTTCCATTTCACTCATTTCTATACCTCAGGTTTCCAACAGTGATGAGGGTAAATGCCAAAGTCTCCGGCGAGGTAGTCCCCCTGGAATTTAAGTCTGACCAAAGGCTGCAGATATGAAAATGCCGCCAAATTGAAGAATCCCAATTCCAAGCCTGTTGTGCACACCATAACTTTATGGGCATTTTCCTTAGACGTTTTAAGATTATTACATTTTCATGTTTCACCAAACTTAAACGTTTAAACATTTTCTTGTACACTGACAGGCCTTAAAGTGGAGAAATTGGGCATCAAAAGGAGAAAAGAGAAAAAGAAAAAAAAGGAGAAAAGAGAAGCTGGGAGGAATGAGGAGTGGCCACTTTTTAAGCCTTTATTGTATGCTACATATTTTATTTCATAGGATTCTCATAAAAATTCTAAGAAGAGTCTTTTTTCAAGTGGGGAAATTGAGGCTCATGGAGTGTGAGTTTCCTATGGTCATGTACTTAAGAGGAGGTAGGACAAAAATTAAAAACTAAATTTAATTCCAAGGCTCATGCCTTTTCTACTTTCTATTTCCTGGTTACCTATCTGGAAAAACACAAAATGGCAGTTCTCTTTCTTTCTTTGCTAGTTGTAATACTTTCTGAGCTCAGGTTAATTTCATTTGTTTCCTTAATGCGACGGTAATTAATTTACTCTACTAAGCTAAAAACATTGGTTAAGACCTGAGATTCTTAAGCATATTTAGGTGTTGAACTGGGGTCAAGACTGTGGTCTCTGATGATGCTTTGTGGCACCAGGACTTTCTTAATTAAAGTCATGATATCAAGGTAGGCTGAAACCACCATAACCCAGGTAGGCTGGTGTGGGTGGGGAAGCAGTGAACTTATGATCAGGCAACTAGGGCTTAGACCCGACTTTGCTGCTAACTTATTAAATGACATTGGGAGAATTTATCCTCTTTGGATCTAAATTTCTCCGTCTAAACAATGAGAGGATTGAGCTGTACAATCTATAAGGTAACTTCTGACTCTAACATGGTAGGATTTTGTCACACCTGATTTAAATAGAAACTTCAAGAAGGCAGGGACTTTGCTTTTTGCCTGCTGCATCCCCTGCCTCTGGAATGTGTGCTAGCTCATAGTTGGCATGTAGTTAAGCATTTACTGAGTGCACGAATGAATCTGCTTCCCTTATGAACTCAGTATCGATCAGTCAACTATTGTTTTTCGAGCACCTATTAGGTGCTAGGCACAGTGCAGGGCACCAGATACTCTTGAATCTGTTGTTAACATGACCCACATCACATATCAGTGAATATGACTTATTTTTTGCATTCTCTGTTAAGTGCTACTTTCCCCTTAGGTCATAAAATGGTCTTTTAAAAAATGCTAATATTGAGATTCAATATTACTTGACACCAATTAAAGACAGCTAGGGTTCCCAGTTAGTCCATTATGTTCCCAGTGTTTATTTCCCAAGAGTTCTCCAATACTGTTCTGATCTCCTTTTGGATGTGCTGTAAAAGTAACTCAAGTGGTGAACGTCTCCAATATTACTACCTCCTCTAGGATTCAAAGTCAGGAACAGGTAAAGATTAGTCAAAGGAGAAGCAAAAGTGAACCCCATACTGCTAAGATAATTCTCATATTATCACTGGTTTTCTGTCTTCCTTTGAGACAACAGAGAAGCAGAAAGTAAGAAATGGCTTACTCAAGACCCCACCAGGAATGATATTTTCAAAACATAAATATAACCATGTTGCTTTCCTGCTTACATTCTTGTATCTCTTCACTGTCCTCAGCATGAAATTTAAGCTCCCTAATATCTTATTTGTAGAAAAAAAAGGGACGGTATATGCTATTATGCCTTGCCTGTGAGTTGTAGCAGTGTATGG
Organism: Perodicticus potto; assembly: GCA_963574655.1. NCBI lineage: Eukaryota > Metazoa > Chordata > Mammalia > Primates > Lorisidae > Perodicticus > Perodicticus potto. Next base: position 61,883 of record CAUYRH010068862.1, read on the forward strand.
TCCCATTTGCTTGGAGGAAACCATTGTTACTTGAATCATGCACAACTGAGGACCAACTGTATCTCATTCATTTGCACACTTACTGCCTAGCTCTCCATTTGTTCTTTTATTTCATCCACTCCACACTTTTATCATCCATCCATCCATCCATCCATCCATCCCACCACTCACTTGTCCATTTACTGATTTCCTCACCTACTTATGCAACATTTATTAATGATTGACTTCTCATCTCTTCCTGTTTGAGTCCTTTCTGGTTTGTCTGTCTACCCCAATTGCTTCCTTGGATTTTCCCCTAAGTTGTTTGCTCACTTGTGTGCTGAATTAAGGTTTGGGGGTAGGATAGGGTCCTTATGAAATCACCCAGCCCAGGTCAATTCACATACTGCAAAGTCACTAAAGAGGGGAACGGCAAGGAGCAGGAGCAGAGGAGCCGGATGCGTGGTTAGTTGAATGGCTTTCTCAAGTCTTCACCCAGAAACTCAGTTTCTTCTCCTCTAAACTTGGGGACATGGACCAGAGAAGACTGGGTTGTCTCTGTCTGAGATTTGTAGATACGCAGTGCAAAAGGAATTTGCTAGTCAAAAAACCTCGGGAAACATTTGGCTAATTGAAAACAGTTTGATTTAATTCAAAATTTTAAAAGATGTTTGTACTACAGGGCTCCTCATTGCTTTCAGTATGGTAATATGCATAATGTTTCTCTAAGAAGAAGATACAGTGTAAAGCTCTGACAGCTGGAAGATTGATGAACATTCAGAGCAGTTGGTATTCCTCAATTTGTACAGCCTTTAAAGTTTCCAGCGAGTGAATTAGGCAATAGACTTGGTCCTTCCAGATCTGGAACTATTAAATTTAGTAAAATGCATTAGTCCTACTGGAGAATAAACGACATAATTAAATCATTAAATACTTTGGCATGTAATTTGACACACTGAGAACTGGCAGTAGGGAAGAGAGGGGTTGCGGGGTAGGACTTGATGATAGAGTGGAGAGGGTCCCTAAGTCTTTGCCTTTCTTCTTTGCACTTAGTAGGTACTTAATACATGCAGATTGTCTCTTAGAAATTGCAAAAGTTCATAGTGTAGAAACATCTATTTCTAGAGTGCACGTCACTTAACTACTCAATCTCCCATCTGCAAAGTGGATAAGAGGAGCCTCAAATTATTTTCCTGCTCACATGGTTGGTGACAGTGCAGTTTGCTGTCTGGTCACTCATCAGGAGCAGGAATGCGTATGGGAATTAATCATGCCACAGGGAACTGAAACAATATTTGTTGATTATGCCACTGTTAATTAGGTAAAGCTTACCCTGACTCTGACTGAGTGGTGCAGGCAGGGGCATGTCACGTTAGAGATGAATGCAAACCAGAATGTATCACTTGAGCAGAGTAGAAAGCACTTAAGTTCAGACTTTTGAATTGGGACATAACTAGGATGGTTTCTGAAAGGGCAAAACCAACTCTGGTGAAGAATATGCCAACTGAGCTGGCACTTGTATATTTTTATCGTACCGTGGCCTTCACAGTCCACTTTTGGTTAATGCAATACAAATAATAAAACTAGCATCATACCTGTCCCTTACTGACTGCCTACTAAGTGCCATGTGGTCCCCTAAGAACATTACAAATAGTATATTTGCTGAATTTATTTATTTATTTATTTATTTTTTTTGAGACAGAGCCTCAAGCTGTCACCCTGGATAAGAGTGCAGTGACATCACAGCTCACAGCAACCTCCAATTCCTGGGCTCAAGCAAGTCTCTTGCCTCTGCCTCCCAAGTAGCTGGGACTGCAGGCGCCTGCCACAACGCCCGGCCATTTTTTGGTTGCAACCGTCATTGTTGTTTGGAGGGCCCAGGCTGGATTCGAACCCGTCAGCTCAGGTGTACGTGGCTGGCGCCTTAGCCCACTGAGCCACAGGCGCCGAGCCTATTTGCTGAAATTTTACAACAATCTTTTTAGGGAGCTATTAGCCCCATTATAGATGTGAAGAAAATAAGGCTTGGAGAAATTAAATAATTTGCTCAAGATCTCAATTGATTGCATAAGGATTCAAATTCACACCTGTTTGATTTCGAAACAGTGCTGTGCTGGTAAATGTGTAACAACCAGCTCTCTGGGGGAAAAGCACCATCATTTGTGGTGTTTGCTGATCTCTGGGATGTAAATATTATTATTGTGGTCAATTTCCAGCTGCCAATGTAACAGAGTTGGGAAGAACATGCACTATTGATGCTGTGGAGCTTATGTGAGCTGGCTTCTGCTCACTGCTGCCTAACTGAGCTCCTCCCCCTTCCCTTGACCCATCTGTTCATAGTGAAGGTCACAGAGGAATTCTGCCCAGTTCCTGGGATTACGACTGAACTGGCAGGGGCACACTGTTAGCTTGAGCCCTGTTGCAAGAGTCTGGAATTTTTTCCTACTGACAAGAAAATGTTGATTATGCTAGAAGCAAGCCCTGGGCCACTAAGAGCTATAGAATGTGGCTTCTCTAGACATTTCTTCATGGTGAAGATGATGATGAACTGTAGTACTAGCAGTAGTTAAAATAGTAATTATTTGGTCGGGCACAGTGAATCATGCCTGTAGTTCTAGCACTCCAGGAGGCTGAGCTGGGTGGATTGCTTGAGCTCAGGAGTTAAAGATCAGCCTGAGCCGGAGTGAGACCCTGTCTCTACTAAAACTAGCTGGGTGTTGTGGCACATGCCTGTATTCCTAGCTACTTGGGAGGCTGAGGCAAGAGGATTTTTTGAGCCCAAGAATTGAGGTTGCTATGAGCTATGATGCCCAGGGTGACAGAGTGAGACTGTCTAAAAAAAAAAAAATCATTATTTTTCAGAATGTAATATGCACCAGTTACTGTTCTAAGCACCCAGAGAAGTGACAGAATAGGGTGATTAAGCAATGGGCTCTCTAGTAAGACTGCCTGAGTTTAAATCTCTCTCCATCTGTGCTTGTTAGCTATGTACTGTGGGACAAGTGACAGTTAATCGTACCTGCCTAATAGAGTTGGTGCTCTCCTCTGCTGAAAACAGAGGACTATGTGAGATCAGGAACGTTACATGATGGTTACTACATGCTCAACAAATGCTAGTTTCTATTGTGTTCCCTATGTCATATAATCCTCATTCAAACCTTCTACAAAGGTATTACTATTATTCCTACTTCACCAATGAGAAAACTGAGGAATGAGAGGTTCACGGAAAAAGGCCCGAAGACTACATCTTCAAAGTGGCTGGGAAAGGACTGGAACTCCCATCCGTGTAATTATAAAACTTGTTTTTTTATCTTTTAGGTCATATTAAATCTAAGAAAAATGAAGTAGGAATTTTGCTTTGTGTCCAAATGTTCATCCAGAGAACTCAAAATGGAGAATTAATACTAGTTTGAATGTTTTTACTTCTTCAGAGAGCCCTTTAATGTTTGTTTTAGCAAAGATGCCTCTTCTAAGTTGTACAGTGTGGGTGGAGTGGGAGGCTTGTTGACATGGTCCAAGACAGTCAGTCCTGTCCAGCCCAGGATGAACTCTGCACCAGGAGCTCATCGCAAAGCACCAAATATTCACACAGGCAATTCATTTCCCATATATAAGGCATTTGACAGCCGCTGTCTTCCCTTTGCAAAGAGGTGGTGGAGTTCACAGCAGATTACACAGACTGAGACGGAGTGCTAGGCCTGGGTACTGGACCAACCGAATCCACCCTTCTCTGGCAATCAGTTGCCAGAGTGAATGTGTGAGCTAGGGAGAGGCCGTTGAGGCTTTGCTAAGGGGACTTGCTGGAAACACACATTTTTTTGTGCTTTTGGCATTGTGAAGAGTTCTTTTCCTTGGCTTTATACAGTGCATTCTGGAATTATTTCAACATGGAGTGAATGTAGAGAAGTTTAGGTTTTAGCTTTTCTTCTTTACATAAACAAGAAAAGCTTGGATTCTCCTTGGAGAACAGATGGAATGACAGCTTTCTATTAGCTAAGGTCCACTGTGCGGACCACTTAGTGGAACAGCATGACAGTTGTAATGTAGAAATCTGCTCATCTGCTTCTGGGTAAATATACATTGTCTGCTTTGTTAGGTGGCTACAAAAGTTCAGCCCCAGGTTCTGTCACCAATGAGACCTCCACAAATGATGCTCCATCTTCCATAGCATGGTTTTATACATCCTTTACTAGCTAGAGCTTAACAAATAGGCCTCTCATAACCTTCACATGCTATCTCATCATTTAAAAAAAGTAAAATTTGTTATTGCACCTAGGTAGAGAGTGGGACGTAGAGCTAGGTAAGACTTTTGAGCTCATGGCCTAGTGAGGGAGACTCAATTGTATTACAGAAGTGATGAATGGCACAATCAAGTTATATACATACATGCATTAGGAATATAGCAACTAATTGAGCCTGGAGTTGAGGATGGGAGAGTTGGAACCTCAAGACAGAAGTAAGTCAAAGTATCTGCATTTGTGTCTTCAACCAGCAAGCACTCCACTTCCTCGAGGGTGAAGATTATGATGCTTTCATTTTTGGAGTCCCAAGTCCTAGCCTAGTGTCTAGTACTTAGTAGGCACTCAACATACACAAATTGAAAGAATTAATTAATTAGTAGTGGCATGGCAGGTTCGGCAGTCGCTTCTGACCAGGGTTTAAGTGGTGCCATAATAGAAAGAACTTAGCACAGAAGGCAGCAAACTGTCAACCAAATCCATCTGTTTTTGTAAATAAAAATTTATTGGAACACAGCCACATCCATTTGTTTGCATATTGTCAATGGCTGCTTTCATGCTGCAATGGCAGAGTTGAGTCGTTGTGACAGAAACCGTATGGCCTACACAGCCTAAAATATTTATTCTTTGGCCCTTTATAAAGAATGTTTGCTGACCCTCTGTTTAGCGAGTCAGACTGGCTCTGACATTTGTTGAGAAATCAGAGCCAAGGTGCTTAAGTTCTTAGAGACCCAGTTTTCCTAACTCTAAGTGGGGATAATCCCAATATCATGCTGCAGATCAAATGATCTATTATCGCATATTTGGATGTAGCCTTTAAATCACAAAAATCCTTAAAACATGCACAATAATTATATAAGAACTACCGAGTTTTGTAATTTCCCCAAGAAAGTATTTCAACCATCCTTTACTATCAACTGACTGGGAAAAGAGAGACTAAATTCATCTATCCTTTGGCATCTAGGACCTATAACATAATAGATAATCTGCAACCCAGGATAGAACTGAGATGGCCTTATTGGCAATATACTCTTTACACTAGATAATCAATATTGATGATCTACTCAAGTTAAAGGCATAAGTCTTAGAGAATCAAGGGTTTACTGAAGACTGAAGGATTTGGAATGAATTTCTGTTGAAGAAATCTTCATTTCAAATATATGTTTCCTATTGTATAGTAATGTAATAACCAGGTAATCAAGCTTTGTAACCTGCAAAAAGAATCTTCTGAACCATGAAACAGAGGTATCCAAATAATAATATACATCCAAATCTCCTGGGATCCTGTTAAAGTGAAATTGGGACTCAGCAGGTCCAGGCTGAGGTGCAAATGTCTGCATTTCCAGCAAGTTCCCGGATGCTTTCCCTACACTTAGAGAAGCCACCTGTAAAGAATCTTGAGCCAGACCTGGATGAAAAAAAGAAAAAGTGCAAAAGACATTTTGGGAATTTGAATAAAACTACAGGGCTCTAAGAGAGACCCTCACTTAACAATATTCAGGCAAAGTAATAGGTCAAAGATATTTTAAAAGTCTAAATATGCACCCTACATTTATATTGGCTCGGGATGCTCAAAATACTGTCTTGGGTAAAATTCTAAGGCTACTTCTGGGCTGAGATAAAAAGAGTTACAGGGATTGATTAACAATGTCTGCTTGAGCTCAGGAGAGGGGAATGGTGGTGTGAGTGTGGCATATTTATATTCTATTACAGGCTTCAGGTGATAGCACATTTGGACATCCAAGAGTTTCCTATTTTTCTTTTTGCCCTGCTTCATGCCATTATGGGAGCTCTGCCATAATAATTGTCTCTGATGATTGGGTATGTGTCACAGAGTGACTTGGCAAAATTACTCAAGTCATACGGTGCGTAAGGTACTCTGCTTGTGGTACTTTTTAGAAATAGGTCATATTCCTTTTGGGGCTAGAAATCAGCTTTTTCTCTATGCATTGCCTATGGGATATTCCAGTTCCTGGAGAATAAGGGGTGCCCGACATTGGGCACCAGCACAGGAATGCCCAGTATTGCTTAGATGGGTGTCAGTGGAGCTGTTATTTATGGCAAAAACTCATCATCCTCATGTAGGTGCTTCTACTGATAAACCACTAACCCTTGTGCTATTCTCATCTCACATTCTTCTAGAGAGTTCTCTTGTCATCTCTGTTTATGGAGAATTTGATTCAAGCAAAAGAATAGACTTATGCCCTGTTCTATTCTAATAGAAAACCTATAAGCATTTTTTGGAAGTAAATCAACAGTACATAACAGAATTCTGAAAGACACAGGTACTCTTACATGTATTTTCTTACGGAGAATGGTCTAGCTAAAGAGGTAGCATCTTTTCAAATATTTTTATCAGTTATCAGAGTACAGTGAGACTTAGAGCAGAATCCCAAGTTTTCTTGAAGATTGTTTTTTAAATTGCTGCCTGCTGATTCAAAGGGCATATAGTTACATTTCTTTATTCTTTATTACTAAGAATAATAATAGTTGGGGTTAAGGCCAACCTTTGTGAAGACTAAGGCAACTGTAGAAATGAAACACAAAAATTTTAGGGAGATTTCCAGCCGAATTTTCTCCTTTCCCCCTTCTTTGTTCTTGTTCTCTGTTTTGCTGTTTTGCTGTCTCTCTCCTATAACCACCTCCTGCCTGGCCAATATCCACTAAGAATCTGCAATGTCTATATAAATATGCACTAAACTTCCACTTGAATGTGGCCTGAGTGTTACATGACCATAGCAGCTCACATTTATACAAGATGACATTTTCACCTTAGATCAAGTGAGGCAATAAATAGAAATTTATGATAGCCCCAATAGCAAAGGCCGAAGAAAAGGAGGGAAATTTGGGTCAGGATTTTCCCAGAAGAAGAAATAGTCCTTCATTGTATCCCTGCCTCCCCTACCTGCTCTCTACATTTTTTTCCTTTCCCCATCCTTTCTTCTCTGCACAAGTGTAATGCAGAACAAAGTACTTAGCTTCTGAAGTCTAATTCACTTACTCATTCAACCGATGCATGGTAAATACTTGTGATATACTAGCACTGCTCTGTGCCTTAGAGAAAGAGCTTCACATGAAAGCTGGAAAGATTTTTGCTCTTGCATAGTTTTCATTTTGTTAGTAGGAGACAAATAACAAACGAGCCTAACATATGTTAGGGGTCAGAAATGCATAGAAGAAAAACGAAGCTTGGTAAGAGGCGAGGAGATAGGTAGACTCAATAGGAAAGCTCTCTCTGAGGTTGGAGAGGAGCCCTGAATGAATCCATGTGGATGTTAGGGGAGGAGCAAGGCACGTAGAGGGAGTGCAGGTACAAAGACCCAGATGGTAGCAGTCTGTCTGGTAGAGAAGCAGCACATTGGTAAGCAGGTTTTGTTCATTTATGTACATATATATGTGTGGTCAGTACTTGGCATAGTTCCTGGCACTTGATGGCTCAAAAATCTCCATCAGAGTCCATCATCTTCCCCTTTACAAAAGGCCTAAGTGATATGAGATTGAATGTCACAGGACATTGCCTATTTTGAACCGTTTTTAACCTATGAAATAGCTATTTCAAATAGTTCAACTTAGTAACTGAGTAAGATTTGACGTTATAAAGAGGGCAGGCCTTTACAAGTCTAATCTCTCATCTAAGATTTTCTTTTTTTTTTTTTTTTGAGACAGAGCCTCAAGCTGTCAACCTGGATAGAGTGCCGTGGCATCACAGCTCACAGCAACCTCCAATTCCTGGGCTCAAGCGAGTCTCTTGCCTCCGCCTCCCAAGTAGCTGGGACTACAGGCGCCCACAATGCCCAGCCATTTTTTGGTTGCAGCCGTCATTGTTGTTTGGCGGGCCGGGCTGGATTCGAACCCGCCAACTCAGGTGTACATGGCTGGCGCCTTAGCCCGTTGAGCCACAGGCGCCGTGCCATCATCTAAGATTTTCAATGGCTCAATTTATTAAATAAAATTATCTAGGAGAGAACCATTCTGGTGATAGTTTCTAAACTGCTCTCCAGTTGTGGCTTTGTGGTGTCCTCTAATTTATGTTGGTGTCATATTGAGTACAAGGGCCCAGCTTCACCCCTACATAGTGCTTAGTGTTAGAACACAGATGTATGAACTCGTAAACCTGAAGCTTCTTATGGGAACTCTACTTTTCTACTTTCCTAGTGGTCTCTGTGATGTTTATCTTTATTTGGAAGGTCTGATTCTGTGAGGCTGTTTCTTATCAGGCACTTGGCCTGCATTTTCAGGGAAGCCCTGCTAAGTAGACCATAGTGTCAGGGCGGGGGTGGTCACAGCTACAGGCTTCACTAGTTATTAATGCTCATGGATCCGACTAATGAGCTGTCAGTTTATTTCCACCTCTTAGCTCAGTAGAAAAATAGCAAAAAAAAAAAAAAAAAAAAAAACAACCCTAAAACAAAAAAACTCAAAAGCAAAATGAGATTATTTTCTACTCTCCAAAACTTGGCAGAAATTATGGGAGAAAGTGATTAAAGTCCATCCCCAGTATGATTTCCCAATGATGTATTTTTTCCATAGGCATTTTTAAAACTATCTGGCTACGTCTATTTATCTTAGCTCTTTGCCCTGGAAACTTGGGTTTACTAATTAGCTTACATACTTAAGCTAACTCATTAAAGCCTCAGTTGGCCACTGGCCTTGCCTCTCATTCTAAAGGGACTCCTGTAAATGATCTATACTTTCCTTTCCATGGTAAAGACAAGATCAAGTGTTTCGGTGAAAAAATAAATTTGTTATTTCACTCTTCACCATTTGAGAAATAGAAAAAATATCTTAAGAGCTCAGGAAGAATGAGTGGTAATTTGATAAATACGGATCAAAAATGTTTTCACATAGTAAATGAGAAAATCTCATGAATGTTATGTCAATCAGGTTGATAAAAATATATCAGATTGTATGTGAAACCCGCACACTGTACCCCATGATTGAATTATTGTACACAGCTATGATTCAATAAAAAAAGAAAAAAGAAAGAAAAAGAAAATGAAAAGACAAGGCACAGAAAATATTTGTAAATTACATATCTAATAAAGGACTTATATACAGAATAAAAAAAAGAAAAATATGAAGAGTATACAAAGGCTATGGCAGAATTTAAGTCAGTAGAAAGTATCAATAACAGGTTAGACCATGGAGAAGAAGGAATCTCAGAGTTAGAGTATAAAGTTCATATACTAACACAGGTAGATAAAGAGGCAGAAAAAAAGAGAGACAAAGCATAACATTCACTCAGAGAATTATGGGACTTCATGAAGCATTCAAACAAATGAATTATAGGGATTGCTGAAGGGAAAGAGAATGTCCCAAAGGAATGGAAGCCATGCTAGAGGATATCATAAATAAAACTTCCCAAATTTCACTAAAGAGTCCAAAGCTCTCCTTTTAGAGAGCACAAAAAGAGCACCTCTAAGACACATTATAATGGACTTGTCCAAAGGCAAGACAAAAGAGAAAATTTTGCAAGCAGCCAGGAATAAGCATCAATTGACCTACATAGGAAGATTCATGAGGGTGATAGTAGACTTCTCAACTGAAACTTTAAAAGCCGAAGAGAATGGTCATCTATCTTTAACCTTGTCAAACAAAACAATTTTCAGAAATCCTGTATCCTGATAAACTAAGCTTCAAAACTGATGGAAAAAGCAAATCTTTTGCAGATATGCAAACATTGAGGAAACTCACCACATTAAGCCAATTCTACCAGAAATATTTAAACCTATTCTTAATACTGACTATCACTTCATTGGTGGTCCAATGAATAAACACCCAGAAACTAAAGGACAAAAAAAAAAAAATCTAGTTTCTACTATGGAACAAAGGATAAAACTAAGCAATGGACTCTCACAAAATAAGATGAATAGAACTCTGCCACACTTATCAATTCTCTCAACAAATGTTAGTGTCTTGAATTCTCAACTGAAGAGGTGAAGGCTGGCTGATTGCATAAAGTAGCATACACCATCCATACGTTGTCTCCAGGAGATGCTCCTAATACTGAAAGACAAATCAAGACTCGGGGTGAAGGGATAAAAAACAGTATTTCAGGCAAAATACAGAAGAAAGGAAGGATTGCAGTCTTATTTCAAATACAAGTAGATTGAAAGCAACTAAAGTTAAGAAATATAAAGATAGTCACTTCATTTTGGTCAAGGGAACAATACAACAAGAGGATATTTCAATTTTAAATATTTGTACAGCCAACTTAAATGCTCCCATATTAATGAAGCAGAACTTGATTGGTGTGAGTAATATGATATCCCATAACACCATAATAGCTAGGGACATCCCTCTGAGAGAACTGGAAAGATCCACTAAACAAAAACTAACAAAGATACAAAGGACCTAAATGTGACCCTAGAACAAATGGGCTTAATAGACATCTACAGAACACATCATCCCAAAGCTAAAGGGTTTACATTCTTCTTGTCAGCCCATGGAACCTACTCCAAAATAGATCACATCCTAGGACACAAATCAAACCTCAACAAAATTAAAATAACTGAAATTATACCTTGTATCTTCTTAGACTACAAGGCAATAAATGTGGAACTAAACTCCAGTAAAAAAGATCATCCCCACACAAAGGCATGGAAGCTAAACAAACGTAGGGGGGATGACAGCTGGGTCAAGGAACAGATCAAGGGAGGAATTGTCAAATTATGAAGCCATGGGCAACCAAAACCTGTGGGATACTGGAAAAGCAGTCCTAAGATGGAAATTTATCACATTAGATGGTTATATCCAAAAAATAGAAAGAGAGAACATCAACAAACTAATGAATCACTTTAAGGAAATGGAAAAGAAAAAGCAAGCCAATCCCTAACCTAGCAGAAGAAAAAAATAACCAAAATTAAGTCAGTAATCAATAAAATTAAAAACAAGAATTGTTCAGAAAATTAATGAAACAAGAAGTTGGTTCTTCAAAAAAATAAGTAAAATTTATAAACCATTGGCCATATTAAATAGAAACAGAAAAGTAAAATCTCCAATAACATTAACCAGAAATGAAAAAAGGAAATAACCACAGATAGCATAGAGATACAAGAGATTATCCCTCACTACTACAAAAAACGCTATGATCAGAAATGTGACAATTTTGAGGAAATGGTCTAATATCTTAGAATAACACCATCTACCTATGCTTAACCAGGAAGAAATAGATCCCTTGAACAGACCAATATTAAGTACTGAAATCAAAAAAATAATAACAAATATTCCAACAAAAAAATATCCTGGGACAGATGGCTTCCCATCAGAATTCTATCAAACCTTCAAAGATGAACTTACACCCATCCTGCAGAAACCATTACAAAAGAGTAGGAAGGAAGGAATCATCCCAAATACGTTCTATGAGTTAAACGTCACCTTGATACCCAAACCAGGAAAGACCCAACTAAAAGGGAGAACTCAGACCAATTTCATTAATTAAAATAGAAGTAAAAGTACTCAACAGAATCTCAGCCAATAGATTGCAGCTACGCATTAAAAACAATTATACATCACAATCAAGTAGGCTTCTTCCCAGGGATACAAGGCTGGTTTAACAAATGCAAACCCATAAATGTAATCCATCACATCAACAGAAGCAAAAACAAGGACCATATGATCCTCTCAAAGAATGCAGAAAAAGCATTTGATATAATTCAGTATCCTTTTCTAACAAGAACACTTAAGAAAATATGCATAGGTGGCACATTTCTTAAACTGATTGAAGCCATCTACAACAAACCCACAGCTAATATCATACTGAATTGTGTAAAACTGAAAGCTTTTCCACTTAGAACAGGAATCAGACAAGGATGCTCTCTATCGCCACTACTATTCAGCATAGTTCTAGGAGTTCTACCCAATACAATCAGGCAAGAGAAGAATATAAAGGGCATCCATACAGGGAAAGAAGAGTTCAAACTCTCACTATGCACTGATAATATGATCTTATACTTAGAGAACCCCATAGACTCAAACAAAAGACTCCTGGAAATTATCAAGAAATACAGTAACATCTTAAGGTGTAAAATCAAAGTCCACAAATCAGTAGCCTTTGCATATGTTCATAAGTGCCAATTTGAGAAATAAACCAGAAACACAATTCCCTTTGCACTAGCTTCAAAGAAAATAAAATACCTAGGAATATACCTAACATAAGAAGGACCTCTACAAAGAGAATTATGAAAATGTAAGAAAATAAGTAGCAGAAGACACTAACAAATAGAAGAACATACCATGTCCCTGGCTGGGAAAAATCAACATTGCTAACATTTCTGTACTACCCAAAGTGATCTACAGATTTAATGTAATCCCCATTAAAATACCAACACTATACTTTGGAGATTTGGAAAAAATAGTTCTTAATTTCATTTGGAACCAGAAAAGGCCATATACCAAAGGCTATTTTTAGTAATAAATACAAAGCCAAAGGCATCACCTACCAGACACTAGGCTATATTATAAGTCCAGTGATCAAAACATCATGGTATTCACACAAAAATAGATACATAGACATTTGGAACAAACTGAATAGAAAACCAAGAAATGAAACCAGTCTCTTATAATCATCTGATCTTTGATAAACCGAACAAAAGCATACACCTGGGAAAGTGTCCCTATTGAATAAATGGTGTAAGAAAACTGGATAACCACACATAAAAGACTAAAACTTGACATACACCTTTCACTACTTACAAAAAATTCATTCGAGACAAATAAAAGATTTAGATCTAAGGCAAGAAACAATAACAAAATCCTAGAAGAAAGTGCAGGAAAAACTCTTGAGGATGTTGACCTGAAGAAAGATTTTATGAAGACGACTGCCATGGCAATTGCAACAACAATAAAAATTAACGAATGGGACTTAATTAAAATGAAAAGTTTCTGCACAACTAAGGACTCAACAATCAAAGCAAATAGACAAACTTCAGAATGGGAAAATATATTTGCATGTTATGAATCTGACAAAGAATGATAACTAGGATCTATAGAGAACTCAAATGAACAAAAAAGAACCAACAATCCCATCTATCACTGGGCAAAAGACATAAACAGTACCTTCTTTGAGGAAGACAGATGAATGGTTAACAAACATATGAAAAAATGCTCACTGTTCTTAATCATCAGAGAAATGCAAATCAAAACCACCCTGAGATATCAGCTAACCTTCGTCATAAGAAACCATATCACAAAATCCCAAAGTTTCAGATGCTAGTGCAGGTGTGGAGAGAGGGAAAACTTTCACACTGCTGTTGGCACTGCAAACTAATACAGCCTCTTTGGAAAGACATATGAAGAATACTCAAAGAATTCACATTAGATCTTCCATTTGATCCTGCAATTCCAGTAATAGACATCTACACAGAAGAAATAAAATTATTTTATCATAAGGACATTTGCACTAGATTGTTTATTGCAGGTCAATTTAAAATTGCTAAAATGTGGAAACAACCTAAATGCTCATCAACTCAGGAATGGATTAACAAACTGTCGTATATACATACCATGGAATACTACTCAGCCATAAAAAGATGGTGGCTTCACATCTTTTGTATTAACCTGGATGGAGTTGAAACACATTCTTCTCAGTAAAGTATCACAAGAATGGAAAAGAAAACATCCAATGCACTCAATATTAATATGAAGCCAGTAGACCATCTAATCCATGTCCACATAGGAAAAAAACTCATTTCAATCAAGTTGGGAGGAGGGGGAACAAAGGAGGGGGAGGGGTGTGTGTGGAGAGGGTGCTCCCACTGAATGGGCACAATGTAGGGGTATGTATTATATCTTTTGGGTGCAGGACATAACTACATGTGGGACCCTACCTAAAAAATTCATATAATGTGATTTGGTTGTTAATACCCTCACATTAGCTGGAAATAAAAAAAAAATACTCTTTTAAAGTGAAGAGTCTGTTTTACTCTACATTTTAAAAAAAAAAATTATGTAGCAAAAGAAAATTATAATACAATGTCATGCCCATTGTCATAACATCAACAGAGTTCTATTTAGAATTAGTTACAAAAGGGACACTGCTGTCACGACTTTGTGACTTTTACTGAGTTCATGTCTTTTTCATTATGTAAAGGATATGAATAGACTGTCCTTAAGTTAATTCTCTCTCTTAAGTTTTGAGCGTGGGAAAAGATTGTGATTCTGCCTTTAAAATTCTAAAGCAATTTTTAAGAAAAACATTTTATGATAATGATTTAAAATTCCATTTTGACACATGAAATTTCATTTTACATCAGTGAGTGTTAGCTAGTCGGTATTTTAGTTGGAGTTCTCCAGAGTCAGACCCTTGGGTGAGGTTTTCTATGTAACACACACACACAAAAAGGAAGAGAACTAGAGGTGCCAGTCAAGAGAGGAGAGGAAGCCCAGTAAGACAGCAACGTCAGAATAAAAGAGTAGAGGGCGGCTTTACTATTATCCGCAGGGAAAATTTTAAGGTATAAATTATGCGTCAGAATTCTGCTGACTTGAGATAAGGGATCTGAGCTTTCATATTTCCACTGCTTTCAGACATTGGCTAGAAGCTCCAAGGGGAATGTAATTTTTCAGGTAACTCTGTCTCTTCTCATTTGTGGGCAAAATAGATTTCAGTAGCCCAAGGACATTCCTTTGCTGGCTATTGGTAGCAAAAGCACACAGAATGTGGAAAGGGGTAGGACAGATGCATAAACTCAACAGGGAAAAATGTGACCCATAGGGATAGGAGCAGAGCGGACGCGTTGTGCACTATACTCAGGTTTTGCGATCTCACTTTCAAAGATGAGAAAACTGAGATTAAGAAAGAAAATACTCTTTGTATGCAGCCACACACAGGTAAAACTGTCAAACTAAGATTATACATGGCCCAGGCTATAAATCCTGTTATTCTTATTTTCCTCCATTACACCCCAGTATAGAATACTATTTTTTCATAATTCGCATATATCCGCATAATAAACTATGACCTGATCTTTTTAGCCCTCTAACATTTCAGATTACTTGGAATATTTTATTTCTCTTCCTACAGTTAGTTTTAAATTCTTTTCAGTCAAAGGTCCGAAACATTTGGATTTAGCAGATAATGTAAATCAACCGATCAGGCTAGTTGAGAGAGACAGTAAACAAAAATACCTTCCCTTACAGAGGGGCTGCCCGCTTAAAGCCCTGCATAAATGCTGCCAGGGGAAAATGAAGATCTGATACTTCCAACTCTTCTGTGTTTTCTTTTTACCAGCTTCAGCCAGAAATCCAACTCTTCTGTCTATTCTTTTTACCAGCTTTAGCCAGAAATCATATTATTTCATATGTAGTCTACTCATTTTTAAATACTGGCAACTGATCCAGTTTTTTTCAAAACTGAAAGCCAATTTTGTGCAAGTTGTACACACACACACACACACACATATGCCACATTCGTTTTGCAGGAGAGCTACCACTTTTCTCTCAGGTATACACCGACAGGCTTGGTGCCATTGGACTTTAAATGTGCTTTATGTAAAGTCATTCGAATTGAAACAATTTGAAACCAGGTTGCTAGCACAAAAATACATAATGATAAGGACTGAGCTCATGATTTTGAGTTTGAGATCACTGAAATAAGCTAATACTTCCGCGAACTATAAATTATAGTCAATTCAGTCAGAAGGGATAGATTATTTTTAAAGCTAATAAGGTGTTTTTTGATTTTTTTTTTAGTTTGTTTTGAGATTTGGACTAAAATACAAATGGAAATAAAGGGATATCTCAAAATACTTTACCATTGTTCTAAATTCTGTTGAAATGAATTCACTTTGTATAAAAGAGTGATAATCTCATGATACCAATCTTCTTTAGCACAATTTTTTACAATGATACCTTTATTATCATCAGATAAAATGCATAATATGAAGCTCAAATCTTAATTAGAAAGAACAGAAAACTAATTTATAATTAAATAACATGCATTTCTATGTCTAAATGCTTGGACGTGTCTATGCTACCATATTTAAATAATATGTTTGCACTTATAAATTGTCAGCCTATATATGTCAGCCACAAGTGAAAAACAATCAAGTTTTTACTATCAGTAATCTAAATTTCAAAAATAAATTGTTCTCAATATAATATTTTCCAAATTGAAAAATAAATTTTGGTATAGCATTCCAAAAAATATAAATAACCACAAACATGTTTTCCTTTCATTTTAGACAGATGTTAAGTGCCTGGGAAATGCAACATACATAAAAAATAGACAAAAATATCTGGGTTTATGTGTAAAAGGAGTTAATTTCAAAGCTCGGATACTTAATAAAATGTTTTCAATCTATAAGAATTACCACTGAGATATTTGGAAGTCATGCAGAACATGAGAGAAATTCTTCATCTTGCTATCTCTTGCTTTGAAGGGTCCTGGCATCTCTTGTCCCTACCTGCCTACTATAATAAATACTGCGGTGTCCCAATTATTATGATAACCCAAAAAGTTCCAATTGCTCCCTAAGGGACAATGCTTTCCTATTGAGAATCAATATTCGAAAGTTATCATGAAGACAGAAGCCACATGATTAAACTAACACAGAATGCTGAGGAGCCAGATGAAATAGATCTTACATCTTTCAAATGACAACAAGTATGATACCTTAAAGAAAGCACAGTTTTAAAATAAAGAGCATCCAAAGCTAGCTAGCCCCAAGCAAAGGGCAAAATAATAATTTGTCATCCATAAAGGGCTTTGTCAATCACCTGAGGCTAACAAAGCAGCAAAGTTAAACAGTCTTTATAATAGAGGCTACTACACCTGTTCAAAATGCATTGTTCTCAGTAAAATATTTTCAAAATTAAAAAACAAGTTTTGGCATAAAATTTTAAAAATAAAAATAGCAATAAAGAATGATTTTATTAATGAAAAAGGTCAAGATGACTCAGGACAATGCCTTTCTCCTATTCAATATTTTCATTCATACCTCTGACACATACCACTTTCTTTGATCTAGAGATTGCCAAGATTTTTTTGATCTAGAGATTGCCAAATATTTTCTTTAGTGGTGGCTGTGATGATTTCATGGTAGAGATGTATTTTAGAGAAAAGAATCTTTGATTTTAAGACTTTTGAAGAGATTAGCTAGTGATAATGAAATCGTTAATTTGTGTGTGAGCACAGGACTGGAAATCAAATGGAGTTTAGATTTTTAAAACAATTTTCAGATCACAGGCTCTGATGCATTGTTTTTTAAGGAAAAAGTTAAATTAAGTTCAAGTTATTTTTCTATCAGAGAATTTTGAGCAAATAACAAATCATTTTCTTATCAGCACTTTTCTCTCTGTGGTGGGTCCTTGGTCTGGAGATTTAAGAATGAAAGCCCAGATCATGAAAATAAGTGACAGGATGAAGTTTATTTACAGAAAAAGACATAGAAAGAAAGATAACAAAGAAGAGTAACAAAGCTTTCAGCAGTGGAGGGGGTGACTTCCCAAGTCAGAAAACCCACATGAGTCTTTTGTCTAGGGCAGGGGTCCTCAAACTTTATAAACAGGGGGTCAGTTCACTGTCCCTCAGACCATTTGAGGCCTGGACTATAGTTTTAAAAAAAAACTATGAACAAATTCCTATTTACACTGCATATATCTTATTTTGAAGTAAAAAAACAAAATGGGAGCAGCACCTGTGGCTCAAAGGAGTAGGGCATCGGCCCCATATACCAGAGATGATGGATTCAAACCCAACCCCAGCCAAAAACTGCAAAAAAAAAAAAAAAAAAAAGGAACAAATAAAATATTTAAAATGAAAAAAAAAGACCTCCTAACTTCAGGGAAAAAAAGGCCCCCTAACCCCCCCCCCCCAAAAGACCCTGCTAACTACAAAAAAAAAAAAAAAAAAATAGACCTCCTAACTTCAAAAAGTAAAATAAATCCTAACTTGTTCTTACCTCAGTCCTTAGGCAGCAGCAGGCTCTGCACAGGCAAGCTCATGACTCCTCCAATCATGAGTTTCAGTCTCACCAGAGACTAAGTGGAGGAGTCGAGAGACAGAGAGAGGGAGGGGAGTTGGAGAGTGCAGCACACATTCCACTCATGTGCACTGCGGCTCGGGATGAGTTGGTTGCTAAGCAGGACAGGCAGCAGCAGCAGAAACACTCTGCAGGGCCAGATAAATGTCCTTGGCAGGCCGCATATGGCCCACGGGCTGTAGTTTGAGGACCCCTGGTCTTGGGATTCAATTACTGTCTGTGAGCAGTGGGTGGGTCTTGGGAATGTATGTCACACTTGGCCAGGAAACAGTAGACAGAAAACATCCTGCCAGGTTTTAGGGAATGAATATATTAGCGAACAAACGTGGTCTTCACAGTTTCTGTCCCAGGTAAAGCAACTGGGAAGAGATACTGGTCAGGATGCTTTTCTCTGATCTCAGCTGGGTTCAGAGAGTGCGACCTGGAAAAAGCCCATTAGTCCATACCTAGAAAATAAGGGTTCATATCCAGCCCTAAATGGGAGAACCCTGTATCAATATCTTTCCAAAACATAATATGATGGGATCTAGAAAATTTGAAGCAGTACTCTAGTTTTAAAATCTTAGTACAATTATTTCAGTCAACAAGTCACCATAAGTACAGAAAAATTTGAAAAAGAAAAAAACATTAAGTCTTACTAAATGTCATATAGAAAAACACAAATATACATGTGTTGTCAAATTATGCTGCTAATGATACAAAGTTTCTCTCATTCAGGGCTGGACAAAGACCCCCATTTTCCAGGTCTAAGCAGACTTTTTTTTCTCTAAACTGTACTCTGTGAATACAAGCAAGACAGGAGGAAAGTAGTTTTTCTAGTATTTCATGGGTCTCTTTAGGAGTAGACCTTTTCCCCAGAACTGGAGGAATTGCAATCATTTGTTAAACACATTCATTTATTCGCTAATCAAGATTGAAGTCTGTCAAGTCCTGGCTAGGTTAAAACTGTATAAAACCAACAGTATAAAATCCTTAGACAAAAAACTTGCATGGGGGATTCCCACTGGGGTCTTCTCTCTTCTGCCAAAGGCTCTGGTGCCTTTCTTTCCTTCTCTGTTCCTTTCTATCTAATAAATTCTATCCTACCACCAATCTCTGTGGTCCGTGGGTTCATTCTTTGAATCTCTGAGACCAAGGACCTACTGCAGAAAGAAATTCCATCAACACTAGCAAAAATAAACATTGTGTAAACAAAATCACAAGAAAAGTATTAGTAGACAAGAGAGGAAAAAATATCTAACCTGCTTGTACTAATCACAATCAACAGCCACCTGACATTAAAGAGATGATTTTGACCAAATGAACTGGGTAACCATTTGGAAAGAGGCTGGAATCTTCAGTTTGTGTGTTTACTGAGGAAATACAGTGAGTTGATGTCAGAGTGTAATTTTGGTAAATGAGAAAATATATTAGTTTGCCATATAGATCCAGTGTAGGTGATACATATTTTTTATTTTGTTTCTCATTCTTCCTCAAATTTAGCAAACAAAATACATCTATCTTACAAAATATTTGTCTTATGGTTCTTAGAAATCAAATGAGAAATTGAAAGGTTAAGATTCTAATCCTGGGTGGTGCCTGTGGCTCAAAGGAGTAGGGTGCCGGCCCCATACACTGGAGGTGGCAGGTTCAAACGCCAGCTCCAGCCAAAAAACTGAAAAAAAAAAAAAAAAGACTCTAATCCTACTCGGTGCCCAACACATGCAGCCTCAGGCAAGTCATATAAGAATTCTAATTACCAAAGCAGAGTTAATTGTTTTTACCACCTTTGCTAAGAATATTTATCTTTTTCACTAAAAGTTACATAAGTAAACCAGTTGTAGCCTTGTTTACTTTAATGTGTAGAGTATTATTTCATTAAAAATATTATTATTATTATTATTATTATTATTATTTAATAGACCTGCCATTTGATCCAACAATTCCTCTACTAGGTATATATCGAGAAGACCAAAAATCACATTATAACAAAGATATCTGTACCAGAATGTTTATTGCAGCCCAATTCGTCATTGCTAAGTCATGGAAGAAGCCCAAGTACCCATTGACCGACGAATGGATTAATTAATTGTGGTATATGTACATCATGGAATATTATGCAGTCTTAAAGAAAGATTAAGACTTTACCTCTTTCATGTTTACATGGATGGAGCTGGAACATATTCTTCTTAGCAAAGTATCTCAAGAATAGAAGAAAAAGTATCCAATGTACTCAGCCCTACTATAAAACCAATTTATAGCTTTCATATGAAAGCTATAACCCAATTGTAGCTCAAGAATAAGGGGATAGGGGATAGGGAAGAGAGGGGAAGTAGGAGGATGGGTAGAGGAAGAGTAATTGGTGGGACCACACCTACGGTGCATCTGACAAGGGTACATGTGAAATTTACTAAGTGTAGAATATAAATGTCTTAACACAATAACTAAGAAAATTCCACGAAGGCTATGTTAACCACTTTGATGAAAATATTTCAAATTGTATATAAAATCAGCACATTGTACTCCATGATTGCATTAAAGTACACAGCTATGATTCAATAAAAAATATATATATTATTTACCAGGGGCTGCCTTCACTAAGATTTATATAAGATGTTAAAGAGCTAACTCTTAGGTATATAAAATTCTTCTGTCTTTTCTAGTATGCTTTCCCCTAATATGCAAAGGTAGAGGGTTTCTTAATTATTGAACAAACTTGGACTAAATACATCTAACATGACAGGTCATTTGTTAACTACTGGGGAAACATGTTCAAGTCCTTGAAAGAACTTTCAAGTTATTAGGTAAATAGTGTACAGAATAGATAAGCCTAAAAATGTATAAATTGAGGTAGTATAGACCAAATGTCACAAGAAATACAAGCACAACTGTAGAAGAAAAGTCTCTAAGGATATTATGGACTGATATCTTGAAGAATGAAGAGGACAGGACAGAGATATTGGCAAAGGTAGGAGGAGGGAGGGAGGTTGTTAAATGGTAGAAGTTATTTCTGGCAGAGGGAATAGCCTTAGGAAAGGAATATTTTAAGTAATTAGCAGGAATTTACATAGTTACTTGAAGATGTAGTATGCAAAGACGGTTAGTACGGGATAAAACTAAAAAAGTGCAGTGTGAAGAAATCATTTGGTGGCAATAGGAACCTCTGAATTTTTAAAAATTGTGTGTTCTAAACATTACTCTAAAAAATTGGATGGGGTAGTTAAACACACGATGGTAATGGGAAAGAAGATTGGTGTTAGAGCAATATGGGGGGAAATGCAAAGGTTTTATTGGCATGTGCCTTTCATAGTCCCTTTATGGAGGTAACATCAGAGAAATAGGAAAGAACACAAAGGCGTGATTTAAATTTCAAACACTGACTTTGAACTTTAAAGTTTCCAGATCCTAAAAGCTGAATGCCCTCCTCAACATACAAAGCAGGACAGTACCTCCTGTAATGCTATCTCTCTCCAAAATCTCTAGAAATCTTCTTGGCCTCCTTCAGTAGCAGAAAGCTTCCATTTACGTGCTCATGCAGAAGATGTATGATTTTTTGCATTTGTTTATCCAATTTTCCATGAGCTTAATCTGAATAGCTATCTAATTTATTCTCTGAGGAGAGAGTAAAACAGCTTGTCTCTTTTCAGAAAATATGTGGACTGAATTATTTATTTCTAACTCCTTAAGAAGCTTATAAAATGCAGGATGAAAGGTCAGGATTAATTAAGAAAAATGGTGTGAATTTCAACAGAAGAAATGTAAGTTAATTGGCAAAAAACCTGCCGTAGCTATTACCGGAGTGATATTCAGCAAAACTTTACTGGGATGAAAAAAATCCCGCCTTACTTTTAACAAGTTGTATGTTGTGATAATGTTGATTTTAGTGTTGACGTGTATATACTTTTTGAATAATATTTTTCCCCAGGCGCGGGTCTCACTGACAGTTGTTTCCCTTCATTGTCAGAGGCAATGGAAAGACACTCAAGGTGCTGACAGAACCATTAAGACAGAAGGCCTGGGTTGTAAAGAGAAGAGCAAGATTAGGGAAGTTGTAGCTATACCTCATAAATCCCCGTGCTCTATAAATAATGCAACTTTAATGGTTATACCTTTTATGCTAATGAGCATTCAGTGCAGCTTCCCAGACATTGAGAAGTAAGCCTCCGTGCTGATGGACGCTCATTGCGTTAATGCACGTGATAAAGACTGAGTATTAATCTGGGAATCAGAAAATACCGGCTCTGCCTCTTAATTAGAGTCTATATTCTCTTCTCCATCTATGCTTGTCCAGAGGGCATTTTGACTTGGATGTATTACATTACAGCTTCAAACAACATATCCCAAGCAGAGCTCAGAATCTTCCATGTTAAGATGAATTTGGCTCTCCAGTTTCCCAACCATTCATTTTATTTTATTTTATTTTATTTTGTTATTAAATCATAGCTGTGTACATTAGTGCAATCAAGGGGTACAATGTACTGGTTTCATATACAATCTGAAATGTTTTCATCAAACTGGTTAACATAGCCTTCATGGCATTTTCTGTTATTGTATGAAGACATTTGTATTCTGCATTTAGTAAGTTTCACCTGTACCCTTCTAAGATGCACCCTAGGTGTGATCCGACCAATTACCCTCCCTCCACCCAACCTCTGCTCTCCCCTCCCTTTCCCCTTTCCCCATATTCTTGTGCTATACTTGGGTTATACCCTTCATATGAAAGCTATAAATTGGTTTCATCGTAGGGCTGAGTACATTGGATACTTTTTCTTCTATTCTTGTGATACCTTGCTAAGAAGAATATGTTCACATGGATGGAGCTGGAACATTCATTTTATTTTAATAAATATTTGCCAGGTATTGTCTGAGAGTTAGAGCAATAAAGACAAATATGCAAGTGAACTGTGTCCTCAGGGAGCTTCCCACCAAATAGAAAGAGGCAGGCAAGTAAATAAATGCTATTCAGTACATTTTAATATGCTGGATGATACAATAGAAATGTTAAAGTAGAATTTGACTCCTGTAGTAACTTTATCCCCTATATCCAGTCTGTCACCTAAGTTTGGTAATTCTCCATCTAAGTATTAATTTCTCTTTACTGAAATGAATACAAACTCTAAAAACCAGGAATGGTGATTGAACACAGTAGGTATTCCATAAATATTGAATAGGCTTATTGACTGCCTAGAATACTGATTAGAACACTGTAGGTACTGAATAAATATCTGTTAAGTGAATGAAAATACCCACACCCCCTTTCAGTCATTTATGATGAAACTAAGCTAGCATTATCTTTTGCTCAGACTATTGAAGCAATTATTCCCAGTTTCTCCGTTTTCCCATATCCCAGAACAAAACCACCAAATGCATTGCCCCTGAACAGCTGGCAAACTGTTTCTATAAAGAGCCATATAGAAATTATTTTCAATGTCATGGCCCATGTGGTCTCTTTTGCTACTCGCCCACTCAACATTGTAATGGGAAAGTAGCCATAGCCTACATGGAAAGGGATAAATAACTGAGATTGTACTCCAATAAAACTATTTACTAAAACAGGCAGTGTGTCTCATTGGGATAAGGTTTGCTGACTCTTAATAGCTATTCTGAAATTCACAAAGCCCTTTCACAAGCTTTATTTTGCCAGATTCGTATGACAGTGTTATACTGCATTTGTCCACTTGTTCAATAATAGTTGATATTCTTATATGTGTAAGGAATTGTTTACTAGGGACAGGAAAGTAATAAAGTAAAATCCCTGTTTTAGTAGAACTCATCGGCAAATCTAACTAGTTTCCTAGCCTGTAAACATACTAGGAGGTAAGTACTTTATAGAATGCCAATAGAACAGAGAGTAAATGCTAATTCTCTTTTCCTTATTTTGTGATACATTTAGGTCTTCCATAAACTCATCACTGAATTTATATAAAATCTCCATAAAAAATACACCAAACATAAAATTCTACTTCTCCCCGGATGCTGACTTACAATTTCAATTATAGTTCTGGCACTAGGATAACTCTTTCAGACTAGTAGTGTGTGGAAGTAGCCTGCCTCTACTTTCTCTACTTCAACACCTATAGGATAAAACACACCCAGAACTTATTCTTTAGCAGGGAAATATACACCTTTCTCCTGAATAATCCAAATGTAGCATCAAGAGTATGGACTTGAGAATAAGAGAGACGTGAATTCAAATTCAGTCACCTGGCCAGGTGTGGAGACTCAGAGCTGTAATTGCAGCACTCTAAAGGGCCAAGGTGGACGTGAGAGGGTCACTTGATCTCAGAAGTTCGAGACCAGCCTGAGCAAATTTTTCAACTAAAAATAGAAAAATACGACTCTACCAAAACAAGAAAAGAAAAGAAAAGAAAAGAAAAAAGGAAAGGAAAGGAAAGGAAAGGAAAGGAAAGGAAAGGAAAGGAAAGGAAAGGAAAGGAAAGGAAAGGAAAGGAAAGGAAAAGAAAGAAAGAGGCACTTGTTGCTCAATGAGTAGGGCGCCGGCCCCATATACCAAGGGTGGTGAGTTCAAACCCAGCCCCAGACAAACTGCAACAAAAAAATAGCCAGGCATTGTGGCAGGAGCCTGTAGTCCCAGCTACTCAGAAGGCTGAGACAGGAGAATCACCTAAACTCAAGAGCTGAGGTTGCTGTGAGCTGTGACACCACAGCACTCTACCAAGGGTGATGAAGTGAGACTCTGTCAAGAAAGAAGGAAGAAAAGAGAGAGGAGGAAAGAAGGGAGGGAGGAAGAGAGAGAGAAAAAAAGAAAAGGAAAAGAAAAGAAGATGGTTAGCTGGAGGTTGCTGTGAGCTGTGATGCCACAGTACTCTACCAAGGGTGACGAAATGAGAGTCTGAAAAAGAAAGAGAAGAGAAGGAGAGGAGAGGAGAGGAGAGGAGGAGGAAAGAAGGGAGAAAGAGAGAGAGAAAAACAAAAAGGAAAAGAAAAGAAAAGAAGACAGTTAACTGGGCTTTGTGATAGGTGCCTGTCCTCCCAGCTACTTGGGAATCAGGAGGATGGCTTGAGCCTCAGAGTCTGAGGTTGCTAACAGCTAGGCTGATACCATGGCACTCTAGCTGGGAGCAAAAAAAAAAAAAAAAAAAACCAAAAAAACAAAAAAACACTCAAAAAAAAAAACAACAAAAAAACACTCAGTCTCCTATCAACTACAAACATAGTGATGCCTGAGAAACATCACTTATGCTCAGATTCTTCACCTATAAAATAAGCATGATAATATTTAATATAAAGAAATTTGTGGAAATTTAATGATATACACTTATCAAATGCCTGCCATTTTATGGGTACTAGCTTTCCTCGCATCTACCTCCTGCATAAAAAGCAAATGATTCCTTCCTTCTGATCTCATTCCAGACCCTGCTCCTGAATGTCACTGCTTTCTGCCAACTAGTGAGCCAGGGCCTGAGGAGTTCCTGAGTGTTGCTTACATTCCAGGCAATGGGCTAAATGGTCTATTCCTTACCTCATTCGTTCATCACAGTAATGGCATGAAAAGTCACTATTAGTCCTAGTATTCTCTCAGCTCTATAGATGAAGAATTTGAAATTTAAACAGATTAAACAATTTGACTCCAACAAGTAGTGGATGCTCTAGGCAGCCACCTTGTGTCAAGGCCACAGCCCAAACAACCTGTGAGCTCATCTACCATTCTATCATTAAAAGCCTTTACACAACTAACTTGAAATAGTAAACTCATCATTATCCATTTCTACCTATCTATCTGTATTTTATCTATAAAATTTAATATATCTGCTTTATATATCCATACTTAAATAAGTTTTATCAATAGATATATTGTAGCTATCTGTATCTGCACACCATAGATATACTATATTTTTATAAAAGAGTTTATGTAAAACTTGGTGTTAATTTTTTTTTTTTTTAATTTGTGGAATAGTCTAGTGAAATTACCTGGGCTTGAAGATGTCTTGTTTGGGAATTTTTTAAATTATGAATTCAATTTCCTTAATAGTTATAGGGATGTTCTAATTATCATTACATATTGGATATGTAATGATAGCTCATTTTGCCATTCTTCTGCTCTTCTTTTTCTAAGTTCTTGAGGTAAGTACTTAGTTGATTTGAAATGCTTCCCTTTTATAATATGTATTAATTGATATAAAGTTCCCTCACTGCTTTAGCCATGTCTCACCAGTACTGATATATTTTACTATTGGTTTCATTCAGTTCTGTATTTTCATTCAGTTCCTCTTTCTTGAGCCTTCCTTCTTGCCCTGTGGATGATTTAAATGCATGTTGTTTAGTTTGCAAGTATTGTGAGGTTTTCTTCTCATCTTTCTGTTATTGGTCTCTAGTTAGATCCTGTAGTGAACGGAGAGCACCGTCTGTATGATTTCAATTTTAGAAATGTATTACAGTATATTTTAGTCCAGGGAAGATCTGTCTTGGTATAAATTCCTTGGACTCTAGAGAAAGATGTCAAATCTGATGTTTTGAGTAGGTTGTTCTAGAAATGTCTATTATATCCTGTTGATGGATAGTGTTGTTCAGTTTTGTATTCTTACTGATTTTCTTTCTAGTTTCCATCCACTAGTGAGAGAGGAATATTGAAGTATTCAACTATAATTGTGGATTGTCCTTTTATCCTTTCAGTTCTATCAGTTTTGCTTCATATATTTATTGACTATGTTGGTTGGCATATCTACAGTTCAGGTTTTATGTCTTCTTGGTGGATTGGCTCATTTATCACTGTAATCTTTTCTATCTTTTTTTTTTTTGGTTAACTTTCAAACTTCTTATATCATTTTATCTTAACTGAGTTTCTTTTACATAGGAGAGTTGGATCATGCTTTTTAAATTCAATTTGCTTATGTTTTTGGACATTTATTTTGAGGTCTTTGGGTTTTGGATATAAGCAATTTTTTCTGAAACATTTACATTTTTATATTATGATGGTAGAGTCTAGATCCTAATTACATCATTGGGTTTAGCTGACTCACCATGACTCTATTGAGGCAAGGAAATATTCTGTGTCTCCACAAGGCTTCCGCTGACAATATCCCAGTGGAGAAGAAGAGGGGCATCTTCCAAGGGGAGGTGGAGGTCCAGGTTCCCATACAAGCTCTTCATTGACGCTGTCTGAGTCAATGTGGGTTTGTTACCATCTCACAGGGCAAAAGTTCCTGCTCTAGGATTGACCTTCTCTGACACCTTCCCAACAGTATTATTGGGCTGCCTCAACATAGTCTTACAAAAGTGAAAATGTAGGCTTCCTCGTGGCCTTTTGTGATGGGGGTGAAGGTACGGACACACCCACATCAGACTATGTTAGTTGGATAGACCAGTCATTGTCTGAAGGCTTACTATCTTGATAGGTTACTATTTTCCTGATCCTTAGGCTTGAGAAAGAAGGGTTTTATTGGGGCTTTTTGTCTACGTGCCTGTTGGCATTTGCAGATTGCCAGTGTCATTAGCTCTAATTCTTAGATAATGTGAAGCAACATGAAAATCCAAGGAATTTATCACTGTGCTGCTTCTTGGGTCCAAATTCCCTAGCCTCTCTGCCTCTTGCTCATCACCTTTTATAGACTTGTACTTTGTTTTATATATTATATTTGGGGGGTTTACTTGTACTTAGTAGATGGAACACGAGAAAGTATGTCTACTCTACCTTCATGGAAGAGGAAGTTATAAGAAACTTTACAAATATGGTCCTTGGGTCCCTTCTCTAGAGGTCCCATTTGATTATTCAGGGGTATTACTCAGAGATCCGTTTTCACATAGCCTCAGATGTTTCTTACATATGGCCATGGTTGATCTTATATTTTATCCTCTGTCTAAAGTGAGAACATGAAATTCAACTGTAGCTAATTGTTCATATAGGATCTCAGTCCTAGTACTTCAATCTTATCCCCCTCCCCAAGAGAAGTCAGAAAATTGTGTTCATAAAATTCACTGAATTTTCTCTATTTTTATGTTGGTAAAATTTTTTTTCAAATCCCTGCTTGAGACAGTTTGTATGTTCATCAAAATCAACCTGAGGATTGGTTGAGGCTTACTATCACCAACTTGCAGCTTCAGAGCTCACTAGCTTCACGTGTTCTCCTAGACTGATGGCCTATTATTGCTCTCATGTTCCCACATCCACTGTCCAGCTTTAGAAACTTGCACCTGGCCAACATCATGCTTCTCAACTGGCAGCCAATCCTATTTTCTCTGCCTTTTTTTTTTTTTTTTTTCAGGTTTTATTTTTGGCGGGGGCTGGGTTTGAACACACCACCTATGGCATATGGGGCCAGCGCCCTACTCCTTTGAGCCACAGGTGCCGCCCTTTCTCTGCCTTTTTATCAGCCCATATACTGGCTCAAGATAGTTGTTAAATGTAACTTTTTATATAAAACAAGAAAACAGGAAAATGTCAATAGCTGCCATTTGCTTATTATATAAAGTCTAATTTCTTATTCATTGACACTAAAAATTATCATTATTTGACACAATTCAACTTCTCTCAGTTCTACCTTAACCCCCCAAACAATAGTCTAATCCTGATGAAATTGGGCTCTTTGACATATCTTACATTTTTCCACTTCTTCATCATCTGTCTGGAGTGTTTTCTTTTTTAGCTTGTCCTTACAGGAATTCTACTTTGAAGCATAGCTTAAGTAATATTTCCTTAGGGATGAATTCCTTCATGAGCCCTAAAAGAAGGGTTACATCTCTGCTTGGGGATATAAAAAGGATTTTATAAAAAATTACTTGAATGGTAGTTACAATATACTATACTGTAATTAGTTCATGCTTTTAGCTCCCTATTATCCTTTGCATTTCTTGACAGGAAGAATCACACTTTGTAATGCTAGCTGTATAATACACATAATAGATACTTTTGCTGTGATTTAAATATACACAAACATACATATTTATGTACAATGAATATGCTCCTTAAGGAACTGCTGAGTTTTAGACTTAATCTTCAACTAACACACACATATATGCACTAAGTTTATACTTGTGTGGAAATATATATACACACACACACATATATATATATATATATATATCGATACACACACACAACATGTCCTCAGTAGAAAACTAAATCCACTTGACATATACAAATTACAAGTCTTGAAACACTTTCAGGTGCATCTTACTTTCTAAAGTCATATTCTTATTAAGAAAAGCTGCATTGTTCTACTGGAAAGGACAAATCTATAAGTTCCTATCATGGAAGATTTGTTTGCTTCAAGCTGGATGTATGCTACTTTGCTCGAGGGCTTCAAAACATAAAAAATTTTATTTTCCTCATGGGATAAAACTCTCATGAGGATGGTAAGCAACCTATCCCTTTTATTGATTTTATGATAAGCAGTCCAATTTACAATGCTTTCTACAAATATCTCGTGCTCTCCCTTGAGGCACTGCACTTTCCAATTGTTAAGTCTGCTGACCTTATTTGACACATTTCAGAGGCCCAAGAGCTTTTCAACAATGCCATTATAATAAATAGTTAAAATAACTAACCTACTTACATCAGAGAACAAAAAACTAGAAAAGTTGCATTGATTTTATATAAAAACCTAGAGCATAAATTGTTATAATCTGTATGTAATAAACTAGAAGATTTCCATAGCCTGTAGTTTAATTCTAAACATGTATATGTTTTCAGAGTTATCATGGATTTTAGAGATGGTAACTTAACCTGAACATAATAACATTTTCTTATTATAATAAAATTAGAATAAAGTTGTTCACAGTAAGTTTCTCATAAAGATCAATTTCATATTTATTTTTTGTATGAAAGAGATCCAATAATAGAGTCCTGTATTACCTAATCAGTGTTATTTGGCCTCTATTCCTTTTTTTTTTTTTTAAATCGGGAAAAAGAGATTTTTCTTTTTTCCAAAAAATTTCACCAATATAAAGCAAAGCTCCAGTTGATGCCAGCGTGTTGTATAGGTGTTAGCAGTACTGTGCACTCATTGGACAGTAGCACAACTCCAAGAAAAAGATGGTTATTTGGCCTCTATTCTTAAATAAAACATCTTCTATGGACATTTACTCAGATCAGTTGCTTCAGTGCCTCCTAAATGGTTAATTGACTCATTCATAGTCTTAAGAATTTTTTTAGAGATTATTTTTACAAAGTAGACATTACAAGGATGGTAACACAAAAATACTTAACCTCTGGGCTCGGCGCCTCAACGGGCTAAGGCACCAGCCACGTACACCTGAGTTGGCAGGTTCGAATCCAGCCCGGGCCCGCCAAACAACAATGACGGCTGCAACCAAAAAATGGCCAGGCGTTGTGGCGGGCACCTGTGGTACCAGCTACTTGGGAGGCAGAGGCAAGAGACTCGCTTGAGCCCAGGAATTGGAGGTTGCTGTGAGCTGTGATGCCACAGCACTCTATCCTGGGTGACAGCTTGAGGCTCTGTCTCAAAAAATAAAAATTAAAAAAAAAAATA